>CAUYON010022771.1:0-16863 GCA_963573935.1 Arctocebus calabarensis | reverse complement strand
ACTTTCTCTTTTGTCTTGTGATTTTTTTTGAGGTGAAATTTAAGTTTTTGTGTGAGTAGTACTATTATACCTATCTTGAGTGTCTTGCTTGTACTGTATCACATCATACCTTTGTTTAATTCTTAATAAACTGTTCACTTGTATAAAAAAAATCTGTGCAAGATATGGACAAATAAAAAATTTGAACAGCAACAATATGCAGGAAATATTATAAATTATAAATCATGGACACAGATTGCTGTTGCTCACCCAGGTTTCTGCAGTTTACTCACCTCTGACTGTGTAAGCATGTCACAAAGAAATGTGGTCAAAAAAAACAACTTTCAGTTGAAAAGAAATTAAAAGATAACAGAATCTGAGGACAAAATAAGAAAATGTTTGCAGTTACGAATTTTCTTTAATAACAAGTACACCAGGTATGGCGTCCCATAGCACAGTGGTTATGGCACCAGCCACATATACTGAGGCTGGCAGGTTTGAACCCAGCCCGGGGCCAGCTAAGCAACAATGACAGCTGCAACAAAAAATAGCTGGGTGTTGTGGCGGGCGCCTGTAGTCCCAGCTACTTGGGAGGCTGAGGCAAGAAGATCACTTGAACCCATGAGTTTGAGGTTGCTGTGAGCCATGATGTCACAGCACTCTACTGGGAGTGACATAGTGAGACTCTGTCTCAAAAAAGGAAATAGTACACCAGACCCATGGTCTTCATGACACAAACCAAAATCCATGCCAAGATGCCCTGAAGTAAAACAAAAACAAACAAAAAATAATGAAGAAAAACTCCTCCCAAATAATAAAAATATAGTTTCTTTTAAAAAAAACTTTGCGAAAGGAAAGCGGAAATATCCATCAAACTGAAAAAACTAATAATCTACATGTACTCTTTTCCTCACTCCTCTCTCCAGGCTCAGACCACACATTTTCTGCCCTCGGTTCCTGTCCTCTCTCCTCTTCTTGTGTCTTGCTGTATCACTTATTTCCATCTCCTCAACTTTATCATCCTATCAGCTCTTTCCCTAGCATTTCAGTTTTGTATCTGCTTCTCATAAACAATAAAACCCTTCCCTGACCTGGTTTATCTTCACAACTATTGAAATTTCTTTTCCATTTACTGAACTTTCTTCTTAACTTTCATTCAGAGGTCAGCAACTGTGACAGCAGTCTAAATCCCAGCTCCATCCACTTTTGTTAATAAAGTTTTATTGGAACAGAGCCATGGCCATCTGTTTACATATTGTCTCCAGGTTCCCACAACAATGGCAGAGTTGAATTGTCATGACACAGACCCAATAGCCCATTAAACCTAAAAACTTTACAGAAAAAAAACCTACAACCCTGCATAGCAATCACATGTCCTGAAAGAATAGTTTGCCCTTGTGTTCTGCTTATTCACCTCTATGACCCCTGAACCCATTGTCCCCGGGCTTCCACTGCAACTGTCCTAACGTGACATGGTGCTAAAAAGTTATCAATGCCCTCCTTTTTTAAAATGTCTAAAATGCTAAACTCTCTTATTTCCCAATCTAATTTGATTACTCTTTTACCTCCATCTTGTCTTGGTCTTCTCATTCCTTCATGTCATTATTTTGGAGTTTTCTTCTGTTATCTCTTATCTTTGTGTATTCTGGTTCTGAGCAATCTTATCTACTTTAATGATTCCACTTGTTAAATCTGTGTGCACAATGTCCAAATTACTCCCAGGCCTGATCTGTCTCCCAAGCCTAACATTTCCAATTATATACAGGACACTAAACATCACATGGAAAATTCCAAATGTCAAAAACAGAACATCTTATTCTCTTGTGATCACTGTTTCTTCTAGGGATTAGTAATGGTATTACTAATTTCCTAGTTCCCAAGGCTGAAAATTTTGGAAATATCATGCTTTTTTTATTCCAACCATCCAAATGCTTACCAAATGCCATCCAAGTGAATCCACTTCGCACCTATGATTGCCCTTACACCCATTCCTCCCTTCCATTTCCACAACCTTCACACTCTCTATGGGAAAGCTGCAAGTCTCCTGTGTAGTTTTCTGCCTCCTCCAATGCACCCTACATGTGGCTCCCATATTAATCCTTCCACAGCACAGTTCAGTTCACAACCCTCTCCTAACACGATTTTGTTTCTCATTGCCTTCTAAATGAAGTTCAGCTCTAGTCCTGAACTGCATTAGTCAAAATCTCAGCAGGAAGCTGAGGACACAATCACCCTGGATCACTGGGGAGAGTTTAGTAAAAGTGTACTAAATGTGGGCAACCCTTCCTTGACTTAAGGACATGTACGTAATTTGAGGCAATAGAATGTTGGATCTGAAAGTGAGTGATAATAGAGAGCCCCTCTACTTCTGATCTAGAAGAGACAAGAGGAAGGAGAAATTGCCAGAACCTAGAGTGGGTAACATATGGAGAGGGCTACCCGGCAGGTGGAGGGGCTCAACCAATGTGCAGGGAACAAGACCAGAGAAGAAAGCCCAGACCTCACTCCCCTTCCACATGGCAGTCACCCCTAGTCCTCCATGTTGGCTGAACCCAACTGGAACCCAGAGACCAAGGAAGAACATTCCACACAGGGCAGTTTCCTGGGACATAAAGTAAAGAGTAGAAAATGGGTCTGGAAGAAAGCTATGGAATACCTCATCTTAACATTAAATAGATCCCTGTTTTGTACTTACCGTTTTTTGTTTGTTTGAGACAGAGTCACACTATGTCGCCCTCAGTAGAATGAACTGGCATCACAGTTCACAGCAACCTCAAACTCTTGGGCTTAAGCAATTCTCTTGCCTCTGCCTCCCAAGTAGCTGGGATTACAGGTGCCTGCCACAATGCCCAACTATTTTTCTTTTGCAGTTGTCACTGCTGCTCAGCTGGCCTGGGCTGGGTTCGAACCTGCCAGCCTCAGTGTATGCGGCTGGCACTGTAACCACTAATCCATGGGTGCCAAGCCATCCCCACCTTTTTAATTTTACCAGAAATCTCCTGTATCCTTCCTCTAATCAACCAAACTAGTGCTTTCTCTGAACATTCAGATTTTTTTTATTGTCCTTTTTTTCCTAATGTTCAAATTTAAAAAATAATTTTTATAGTCTCACATAAGCAAAAATTTAAATGCCATTGGGTGTGAATTTCATTCTGTTCTAACATTTCTCTTTCCAAACTTGACTGTTTTCTGGTAGATTATATTAATAACTTCAGTTCTTTATTGCCTGCCACAACCTTGTGGTGCCCTTGCATTGTGATACTGACTTGGACATGTAAATAATTTGGGGCAATAGAATAAGGCAGACATGGGAGTAGCAGTGCCTCAGCTTCAGGAAATCCTGTGTATTCATTTGTTCTCCTGAGCTTCCGCCATTACTGTGAGAGGAGTTGTGTGAGCTTTGCCTACTGGTACCAAGAGAAGAAGAGAACCAAGAGACAGCTCTGAGAAGTAGGCCAGCTGAGTCACAGATGCCTGTGTGAACCTAGCCAAAATCAGCTGAGCCCTGCAGATACTAGAAATAATTGGCAATTTTTCTATGTCACAGGTTTTGAGACTGTTTGCTAAACATCAAGTGATACAGTAGCATGAATTCTAACCCCATTTGCTGCTGCCCAAGAGATTCCCAGTGTTACCCATTTAACTGTGTCCTCATCCCCACGTACAACCACTTTTTAAAAAAACATATTATGCTATTATTCCAGGGAAAAAAAAATCTTTTTTTCTTTAATATCTTTACTCTCTTTCCCCACTGGTTATCCTTCCTCTTCCCGCATATATATTAATACCAATCAAACCCACACAAAACTGAACCTTATGCACCATGATGGGATTCGAAGAAGGCCCCTAATGGCCCATCTGAGCATGGGAGGAACCTGTGACATTGGGAGAATATCATGCTGACCATCAGTTTATATTCTACATAGCAGCTGACCACTGAAAGGGAGATTATCTTCAGTGGGCCTGACCTTGTCAGGTGGGCCTGACCCAATCAAATGAACCTTAAAAGGAATAGTGCTCTTCTTTGAAAACAGGATTTGACATGAGACCACTAATACCTAGGACATTCTCTATTGCTGGCTCTGGAGACAGAAAAGACCCTGTGACAAAGAATATGGGCAACTTGTAGGAGCTGAGAGGGGCCCCTGACACCAGAAGAACCCAATTCTAATAACAACCTGAGTGTGCTTGGAACCAGAGTCTTCCTCGGAGTCTTCGTAAAGGAATGCAGCCCAGCAGCATCTTGATTCACACTCACGGGAAACAAGCTGTAGCCAGGTTCCTGACCTTTGGCACTTGGGATAGTAAGTGTCTGCTATTTTAAGCCTCAAAGTTTGTGGTAACTTGTCATGCAGTAATAGAAAACTAGTTTACATAGTGGCTTTCAACTTTTCTTCTCAGACAAGCTTCTCCAGAGCACTATAATGATAACTTCTAAAACTTTTATGGATAGCACTTACACACGCCAAGCACAATTTTAATCATTTTACATACCAGTTAACACATTTAAGAGTCTTATGCTCTACCACCTGAGCTAGGCGGGTGACATAAGTTACCACACTTAATCCTTACAACCATTACCTACTACCATTTTCCGGATGTGAAATTTGAAGTACAAAGGGATGAGTAAGTCTTTCAAGGTCACAGTTACTAGATGTAAAGCAAGAATTCAAGCCTCGGCATCCTGAGCTTTTTCCCCACTTCTTCAGCTGCCATCACATTGTGGATTTTACCTTCAAATCTCTCCCGAACCTCCTCTGATAGAAACACCAGGGCCTCGCTGATTTTCAGATTCAATAATACCCTCAGACATTATTTTATTGAAATCCTCTTGGGCATTGGGCATCGCATGCGACTTTCTCCTTCTTGTCTGCCTTTCTGACGGTCTTCCCACCCACGGAGCTGCTTTGTCTCTGACATCTCTTCCCTCGCTCTCTTCGTGAGTGGGACTGTGACTTGTGATTAATCTGAGGGACTACAGCTACTGTCTGTGTGCCTGTGACTCCCTCTCGTCAGAATTCAGGATTTGTGTTGCCAGCTACCATCAAGATAAACACAGCGTGATATCCCACCTCAGACACAGCACACATGTGATGCCCAAGATAAAAGGCCCTGTTGTCGATCCCAACCTTCACTCTCATCAGCAACGTTCCATCATCCAGCCCCCTCCTGGCCATGCTTGTTTCCAAGATCCTTACTTTATTCTCAGAACTTATTCTGCTCTTGCCTCCAAATGAGGACTGACTTCAAAACGTCTACCAAATAATGTTCCCAAGATATATCTTAATGTTTTAGGTCCTTGGTCTCTGCTCAGGGCCTGTGAAACAATCAGGTAGACATATTTCTTAAAAAATGTCAACTGGCTAGTATTCTCCAGACAAGTCCTACTTTTTTTTTTTTTTTTTGAGACAGAGTCTCACTTGGTCACCCTTGGTAGAGTGCTGTGGCGTCTTAGTTCACAGCAACCTCAAACTCATGGGTTCAAGTGATCTTCTTGCCTCAGCCTCCCAAGTAGCTGGGACTACAGGCACCCACCATAATGTTGGTCTATTTTTTAGAGATGGGGTCTCGTTCTGGGTTAGCTGGTCTTGAACCTGTGAGCTCAGGCAATCCATCCACTTCGACCTCCCAAGTGCTGGGATTACAGGCGTGAGGCACTGTGCCTGGCTCTTCAGACAAGCCCCAACTTAAAGTAAATTAAAAAATCCAACCTTCCTATTGAAAGCATGGCCTTCCTTTGTGCTGATTTCACAAAGAAAAGGTTTACTGTTCACAGGCAAGGAATCTTTGCAATGTGTTCCTCCAATCAAATCATAGCGATTTATTTACACGCAGTAGTCTAGCAAAGACTGAGCACTCCATAGTTTGAGCCTGGGCTTCAGATGCATCCAGATTCAGATGATGTCTCTATCTGAAAAATGTCCTAATTATAAACAGAGTTCTAAGCTAAACTACCGAATCCCGTTGCCACCGCAGGAAGAGTACTGACGATAATGAGTTAAACCCAACGTACACTTCTATTGCTGCCTAATAAAAAAAGTTAGAAATAACTTTTTCCACTGTTAGTTCCAGGAACATCTCTGTCCTCTCTTCTCTGATATCAAGCCTAAAAGCATATATTTCATTTTTAAAAATTAAATTACTTAACTTGAGACATGGTTCAAATTATTTTCTCAGCTCACAGATATGGCACTGTGATTAAGTGCAGTGAGGTTGTTGCCTTGTTTCTGGCCTTCGACCACTGTATCCCACATGCGTACCTGAACTGCCAAGAGGACAAAAAGCACATCCTGTCCAGGAAACGATGGCGGAGCAGAGCCTCACTGATGGCTCGGGGCCCTGGGCTGGCCACACACTCTAAGGGAGTGTCACACCCTAAGAAACATGATCAACGGAAGCCATTATTGGTGAAAATGGTATTAAAAGCACAGGAACTAAAATCAGAAAATGATGAAACTAAATCAGTGTGAAATTCTATCAGAGCTTCAGGTGACCATTTGATATATGACAATACTTTGACCAGTGAATTAAATATTAACCAAATGCATTCACAGATAATGGACTCTAAAAGACCACTTGACTCTAAGAAGACTTCAATTCCATAGGAACCAGGCTTGAGTAACTGCAGGAGGAAAGTTTCATTAGTCTGCCCTCAGGATAAAATCATAACATTTAGGTTCCTTTTCCATATAGTCACACACATGTTTTTTGAAGTACAGTAAAAAAGAGGGGGAAAAGACAACTCAACTAAAATAAATATGAAAGAGCAAGCCAAAATATAGCAATGGAGAGTGTTTCGACCTGAAAGTCAGAAGACAATCCATTTCCCTTGCTGTAATAGAAATGAAGTAATGGATACTACTACTGGATTTATTCGTTGTTAGTTCTGTGACCCCATCCATAAAATAAGCCTCATCTGTTAAATTGGGGTGATAATAATAGCTCTCAGACTTATTAGGAGAAAATGAAGTCATAGAAGTGAGAACACTTTATCCTCTGCAAAGCACTCTACAAATGAATGGCGTTATTCTATCAGTTTATCCAAAGGTAATGTAATCTGTGCACCTGTCAAAAGCCAAGAGCTACAAACCAAGAACAAGATGAGATTGAAGTGATCATGGCTGTGCAAGTCTGCTTTTTCACATCAATAAAAAAGATTCCCTTTCCACTTCTTCAAAGCACAGCCAAAGTGAATGGGAATGGAGTGATTACATTTCTAGTCCTTGCATTGTTATTTAAGTTGCAGCCCAAGTGAAGCCATTTTTAATAATACTGGAGAGTGTGCTCCATCAGAAATTTTGGCTTTTGATTGGATGTTGCCTGCACACCTGCTTTAGACCTCTGTTCCTGTCCCCCCCTCTACCCTTCTCTTTGCCAAACACACAACCCGAACATTAGCAGACACTAGTATCAGGGGCACCTTCTACTTTCATATCACTTGGAAACCATCAGCCCTTCTGGGACCTCCTACCTCCAAGTTCAATGCACATCTTTCATTCACAGTTTTACCTCCAAGTTGACCTTTAACCCTCCTGAGAACCTAACCTTAATTGTACTTTTTCCATGGTTTTTTTTTTTTTTTTTGCAGTTTTTGCCCAGGGCCAGATTTGAACCTACCACCTCCAGTATATGGGGCTAGTGCCCTAATCACTGAACCACAGGCGCTGCCCTCTTTTTCCATGTTTTACCTTAGATCACCCATCCAGCTCAACTCTGGCTGAGGATCCCTCTAGAGCGTGTGCGTGCTGGAATCTACCTTTTTCTTGGTTCACCATATTCTTTAGAATGCACCTGGGCAGGTAGGCCTGGCCATAGGAACTCTGTTGCTAAGTGACCCTCAAAGGTACCATGGGAAAAGTTGGCCTCCTCTGCTTTACCTCCCTGACTTCTGTTTCTCTGTGCTTTCCCAGGCCTCTGTATGCACTTGTTGTGTACACACTATCACAGCCAAAGTACACAGGTGGTCACAGAGTTTCCCTCTGTTGCCATGAGCTTTCTGCAAGTTAAGCCCCAAGGCCAATGTCTATTTGCCAAGGCACTGCAAAGCCTCCCAGCTAAGGGTGAGATCATTAACTCTCCTCTGTTTCTCTAATGAGATAAACCACATCAAGCCTTTCCTGACTCGCCCTTTTGGCCCATCCTTGTAAGTTACAGTTGTACTTCCCACTGCCAAAGGTTCTGGTGTCAGATCCTGTAAACTCGACTGTCAGTAGGCTCTGAGGAATGACCCCAGGGAGTTAGATGTGTACTTGCTGCTAGCTTATTTTCACAGTTATTGTTCTCCTGAGGCCATCCAGGATCTCAGCTGCAGAGAAAAGGCAAGTGTAACTCTTATTTATGTATGCTTTGCGGTGATAGATCCAGGGAAAGCAGACGGCAGTGCAGAGTACCTGACCCCCCAGTCTTACAAGTGACTGAAAATGCCAAAGTCTCCTATTCTGGGAGGTGAACATTCCTATTTTAATGACATAAATAATATCTTTTATTATAATTTACATTGCAACTTTTTGTATTTAAAAACACTACCTATCATCATAAACTTTCTCTCTTTTGTCTTCCCTCCTTTATTAACCTCACTTAGGTTCATCACTGTAAATGCTGCTGGTGTCAAAATAGGAACTTCTGTATGCTTTGAACGAATTGATGTGATTTCTCCCATATTTGTCTGTGATGTACCAAGTTTATAACATGGAGGCTCTTGAACACAAAACATGCAGCTCAAGGGTTACAGAGGTGCATGTTTTGCACAGATTAAATGCTGCTTCCAATGTTATCAAAATGTAATCAAAGACTTCTTTGTTATTTTTTTTTTCTGGAAAAACAAATTAAAGACATTCAGGATATATTCCCTATTCAGAACAGTGGCTTAGGGCAGAACCTGTTAGTTGACATAGAGCTCCAGATAAACTTTCTAGGTTGATGTAGTGCTGGACAGCCTTTAATGTTCTCCAATTAAAAAATGAGATTGACAAGGACTCCTTAATAAACCAAATTTAGCTGAATTCTCTCATAAACGTTGACAGAGATTCTAGATCTCCTGGGATAATCGCTAATGTTTGTTGAATGTTTATCACGTGCTAGGCACTGTTCTGCATGTTTTACAGGCATTACTTTATTGAGTCCTCATGGAAATCTCTTAAGGTGAAGTAACAATTCTAACAGGGTAGTATTATCATTGCTTCATTTTATGAACTTGCAGACTGAAGCACAGAGGGATTAGATAAGGGGCCAAGTTACACACTTAGCAAATGTGGAATCAGGATTTGAATGATAGGCAGGCTGGGGCCAGAGCCAGCCCACTGCACAGAGCCACACATCGGTTCAGTACACCAGCTTTCACTCCCTTGCTAACGGTTGGGACACCAAGCAGCAGAGGTATGTCTGCCCTTAGGTCAAGGACAACCCACAGTATATGGACACAGACAGAATAGTGGATAATCTGAATTGTATCCAGAGTCAGCCAATGAATGCCACAATCCTGAAGCAGATGAAGGAACCAATCGCTATGGTTTTATTTTAGCAAAGATTTGCAAGCTGTGTCAGTGTTCATCACAGCACTCATTCACACATTGCTGTCTCCTTAACACGACAAACTTATAACCTCTTTCACTTCGCCCCAGCAATAGCTAAACATCATGATCCCATAGCAAACATTTTTAATCTCTTAGGTTAAAAATATTTCTGCATGACTCATCAGGAGTAAAGATTACTAGACTGGGGGTCGAGGAGGGGCTATGAGTCTTCTCACACCTGCTACCAGGATCAGCCCTGGGCAGGATCATCCCTCAAGAGCTGCCCCAAGATAGTCAGGGGTTATTGCTTTTTCTAAGAGCCTATCCTCAGAGTGTCTCGTGGTGCTTCCTTGAGAAACAAAAGGACACCACCAGGAATCGGGGGTGAAGAAGAGCTCAAGCATTTTCTCATTTATGTGAGATCAATCAGAGGAGCTTGAAAGAGAAATAGGTGGGGCTCCCTTTGGATGGAGTGCTAAGCCTCAGGGGTCTTACTCAGTCACCCTAGTGTAAAGTGAATGGTGTTACAACTCACAGTAACTTCAAACTCCTTCTTTCAAGTGTCCTGAGCACTGACAACGTAACTGGCAGCCACGGTTCTGAACCAAGGTACCTGACCTGGCAAGCTGAGCAACACAGTATAGTCAAGCTCCCTCATAAAGAGTGCAACCTCCACAACTGAAATGCAAGCACCCTACATGGTAAATAACTTGTTTAAGCAATTATCAGAAAAGGTAACTTATATGTAGTAAGTCACACCCTCCTTAGACTGTTATGATTGTTAGACACATCATAAAAAGCCACCATCTGCCCCTTCAACTTCCATAAGTTGTTACTGGTCTTACTTCCTTTGACATATGAAGTTAATCCACTTTCTTCATCTATGTGATCTACAGCAGTCATGTGACAACAATCCTAACGTCACTCCCAACTCCTCAAAAGAGACCTTCCCTGGCAAACCACTCATTTTCAACCAGTGTGCTGTGAGAGGATCTTAAGTGTATTATGAAAATTTTAAAGATCATTAATTAAATTATTTTTTATTTTTTTTATTTTTACATATACATGTGTTTACTAGGTTTCCACTTTTTGCCTTCACAGAATTAAAAAGGCCTAAAATTTAATAATAACAATGTTTAAGATAAGGACTAGAGACAAAAACCTCGTAAAGAATAAATGAAGATAAATACATTCAGAAAAGAAATCAGACGATTGTTGCATTGAAATATTAAGCAATATTAATAATAATAATGCAAAGAAAGTAACATTAATGTTGTCAGATAAGAGTATGTCTATTATAGAATGCTTTGACTCTGAGGCTCAATATGGAGTCATCAGTTAACTTTTTCTTTTCTTTTTTTTTTGAGACAGAGACTCAAGCTGTCACCCTGGATAGAGTGCTGTGGCATCACAGCTCATAGCAACCTCCAATTCCTGGGCTCAAGCGAGTCTCTTGCCTCTGCCTCCCAGGTAGCTGGGACTACAGGCGCCCACTACAATGCCCAGCCATTTTTTGGTTGCAGCCATCATTGTTGTTTGGCGGGCCCAGGCTGGATTCAAACCCACCAGCTCAGGTGTATGTGACTGGAGTCTTAGCTGCTTGAGCCACAGGTGCCAAGCCAACTTTTTTTTTTTTTTCCAAAATCTTGGATTGGTAAGCTATGGTATATGCATATGATGGAATATTACTCAGCCATCAAAAAATGAAGATTTTGTAGCATTTGTACTAACTTGGATAGAGGTGGAACACATTATTCTTAGTGAAACATCACTGGAATAGAGAAGCATGAATCCTGTGTATTCAACTTTGATATGAGGACAATTAATGACAATTAATCAAATTATTTTTGAAAGAAGTTCAAAGCACAGTAAATATATTCTTTTTTTCACTGTTTCTGTTTTGTTTTTGTTTTTGTTTTTTTAACCAACAAAAATGTGGGCAGAAGTTTAACTATAAGTTCAAGTGTGCCATGAGATAAAAAAAGTTGAAAACCACTGATCTAAAACTATCTTCACAATATTGTTTTAAGCAAAACAAATCATGTTCTTCCCTTTCTAAAGGCAAAGTTGTTTGCCACTATCTTCCTTTAACAACTTTGTTGGTAATTAAAACCATAAAATATTCATTACCTTCAGTATAAATAGCAGACTCCTCCAGTGTATAAAAAAAAAATGAAAGAAAGAAATTCTTTCCAATTTTGTATATCACTTTAAGTAATTCCAACATATGCTAGTCACAAAAAGGCTAAACTTCATTCTTTATACGAATTAATCAGTTAAAAAGATGTTAAGAAAGGGGATTGCTAATTAGAACAGAGAGACACTGTAACAGAACCAGTTCCTTACAATGTGCTGATCCCAATTGTTCTCTGATTAAAGCAAGTTTAGACTGACATTTTTTGGAAGCCCTGTTAGAATATTAGTTTGTATACCTCTATTATTTTAATATGCTACAATTTCTCATTTCATGCTCAGCAGTGCACCTAATTATTGATGACCTATTTACAATAAAGGTTTTGACATCTGTGATCAGTCCTGAATTGGACCAACTTAAGGCATTTACACAATCTTAATGATTTAGTTATCCTTGGGCCTGGCGCACATGCACTTTTAGAAATGTCTATAAACAAGGAGCAAAAAACACTGCTTGTTAAATCAGTATTTCCAGGTACACCTACAAGATTGGAAATATCATTTTTTCCCTTTTTTCCGAGTTCTTATAGACTTCAGTGAATGCTTCCATGAATCCACCCTTATGCCTGGTTCAGTTTCCCTTTGTCTCTTGCCTAGAGTACCATGGCCACCTCCAGATAGTCTCACAGCTTCTAGTATTGTACCCTCCAAATCTGTGGTTCCCCAGTGCCTGGCTGCAGACCAGTACTGGCCCATGGCCTGTTAGGAAGCAGGCCCCACGGCAGGAGGTGAGCGGCCAGCAAGAGCAAACAAAGCGTCATCTGTCACTGTCTCCCGTGACCCCCAGATGGGACCCTCTAGTTGCAGAAAAGCAAGCTCAGGCCTCCCACTAATTCTGCATCATGGCGAATTGCATATTTATTTTGTTATACATTACAAGGAATAATAATAGAAATAAAGTACACAATAAATATAATGCACTACAATCACCCCAGAAACACTCCTCCCATCTCCCCAGTCCATGGAAAAATTATATTCTATGAAACTGGTCCCTGCTGCCAAAAAAGTTGGCGACTGCTGTTCTGAAGCATTCTGTCATTGTTGCAACCTAAGAACTGTTTCTACGATAAAACCTCTAACTCTCTTATTTAAATTCCTTCCAATGCTACCTAATATTGTTTTATGTTGTTTTGTTTTTCCTGGAAGATAAATTCTAAATATCTCAAACCACTGGCCAGGCCTTAGATGATCTGGCTTATCAGCCCAGCCCATTGTACAGGAGCTCACAGGCCTTCAGTTCTATGAAAATGCCACATTCTTTATGTCTCCGAACCTTTGTCCGAGCTATTCTGTCTGGCTGAACCCTCCCCTCCCTTACCCACTCCAGCCATTCCCCTTGACAGCTAATCCTTTCTCTACCTTTGGGACTCAGCTGGGTCTTCACTCTTTCCTGGCCACCCCAAGTCTGAGGTCAGTGGCCCACTTCTGTCTCCCAGGATCCCCATACCTGTACCACCTGTTCACTCTTCTATATCCTGCATCAAATCGTGACCTCCCGGGAAACCAAAGTTATTTTTATTTCATCATTGAACCTGCAGAACCTGGCAATCCACTTGGCCATATTTGTCGAGAAAATCAATGACAGATGACAAAATGGGGGGGGGGATACAAATTTACGTAATTCACAAAGCTCCCTGCCATTCAAGCTCAGGTCTATTCCAAAGTCCCTGATGTTTTCACTATACCATATTACTAAAATAAACTAATTAATCCCTCAGGATGGAGCTACCTATTAAGAATGGACCAACCTTCAGGCATTGGAAACAGAAAAACTGCAGAGTAAAGGGGCAACCCCCAGAGTAGATGGCGGTACCTGAATTTTTAGTATATACAAAAAGATAAAGGTCCTGACCTGGGGAACATAGAGTTTAAGGGTACCAACAGGCAGATGTCCCAGGGGAGATTATATTTGGAAACAACTGGATGCAGGTGTTGGAATTCAGGTTGGAATTCAGAGCCAGAATACAAATACCTTTGTAAGGAAAAATGTACTTCTCCGGGTTTTTAGAAGCTGGGGTCTTAGGAAAACTTTCAAAGGAAGAATTTGCAAAAAGAAAACCAGGGCAGTGACTCAGGGATGCAAACTTTTAAAGAAAGTATTTGGGGAATAGAGTGCATCTATTCCTTTCTTCCTGTTAGAGGTTTTATTAGGGCTCCCATTAATTCTGCATTATGGTAAATTGCATAATTATTTCATTATACATTACGATGAATAATAATAGAAATAAAGTACACAGAAATATAATGTGGTTATATTTCCCTGCCTTTTTTACCTACCAAATACCTGACACATTTTTATATGTAAGGACCTTATTTCATCACAGTTAAACAATTGTCATAGTTATTTCATGCGTGCTCTTTAAAAACACATGTGTACAAACAAACATAGCTGTACCTAGTGCATTAAAAGTCCAAATACTCTTATCACTAGTGGCCCCTTCTGAGATGAACACCACTCAGTGTTGAACAGGAATTTTTCTATTTTTGTTATATGTATATAGTAATATGTAAAATATTTAATGTGCATTCCCACAATGCATACCATTTGCAACTTTTTTTCACTAAAGTATTACTGTTAAAAAAAACTATATTGCTTTGAATTCTTTTTTTTTTTTTCTTTTTTGCAGTTTTTGGCTGGGGCTGGGTTTGAACCAGGCACCTCCCACTTTGAATTCTTTAGAGACAATAATCATTTTCATTCATCTTCTCAGTTGCTGGCAGAATACCTGCCACGTGATAAGAGCTCCAAGATAGAAATAATTTCTATTACTTGTTGACCTATAAACAGAAGTCAAGTCCGGACCCTGGGTATCATTTAAAGCTCTTCCACCCTGTCAGGGAGATATAACCATCTCCACCTTCAAGTTAGAGAATTGAAACTGTGAAAGGTTTATCCAAGTTTCCCAGGGCGTGTGTTGCACAGCTAAATAAATGGTAGTGAGTTCAGTATTGTTGGAGTCTCCAGCCTTCTTATGGTGTCAAAAGGCCTTGACCTTGTCTCTCTCCTATTTAACTCTTACGGCTTATCAAATACAGAGCTGGGCCTCAGTTTGGCAGTGTCATGAAGGGCTAGACAATCTAACTTGTCTTCAGAAACTAAAATAGTAGGAACCCAAAAGATTTTTTAAAAAAAGTTTAGCAACTTGGTTTGGTAATATTTTATGTCAAAGAGTGACCTGAAGTTTTCATTGACTCTCAAGAGAAGCCAAAGTATAAACCTGGGCCATATTAACAATAATTAAATTTCAGAATCATGGCAAAAAAAAAAAATCATCATTTTCATCTCTAATGAAGATATATCTGAGTGCTTTATTGAATTTCAGACATCAGATTTGACATGGAAATTGGTAAACCTGAACAATAACAGAAGGAGAACAGTAAGAAAGATGAAAGATACAAGAAATTATCTCACATTTTATAAAGTAGTTGGAGAAATGAGGGGATTTAGCCTAGAAAAGACTCAAAAAAGAAATGTGTAGAATATCATCTTAAAGTTTTAAAGGGTGGTAATGTGGACAGTGAGTAGCTTTGCCCAAATTGGTCCAGAGAGCATGAGTAGAAGCAATTAGAAAGTGTTGCTAAAGGGTACGTTTCACTCCTCTTACGAAATAGCTTTTTGAAAAGTACATTTAATAGGATGGGCTGTCATGTAAACAGGGAAACTGCTGTAACTGTCAAGCATTTATTGCTGCTGCTTGACTGAAACTGTCAAGCATCTATTGCTGCTATGGAAGGAAATCACCTGTTAGAGAGGAAGTTGATTTTGGTAACCACATCTATAAACTTAAAAACCCTACCCCCCACCCCCGCCACTGTGCAGACCAGAGATGAGCATCCACCCAAGGAGACAAGGGCTGACCCAGCACCACGGATGGAAGAACCAGCATTTAAGGGCTGGGACCTTGGCTGTGAATCTTTTGCCAATTCTGCCAATTGTAAGTTATATCATTTTACCAAAACTAAGTTTCCTTATGTGAAAAATGGTAATAAGGACAATATCTGCGCTACTTTAACTTCATGAGAAAATTAAGTGAGACAACCACATGAAGCCCCCTTTATGAATTGCTAGTTTTTACCACTACAGAACCATTGAAAACTAGTCTCGAATCTCCTGATCAGGAAATTGAAAGCACTCTGCTCTCATTAAACTTATATTCCACGGAAAAATTGGTTTCTTCTCTTTAGTTCAGACCAAGCATCTTAAAACGTCAAGTATATGATTTCAGACGTTAATTAAAACCTCATGTTGATTATTTTTTTCTATAAATCATTCAGAATCTATTGTTAAAATTTGCCTATTGCTAAAAATCCTTTATTTCATCATATAATAACTTATCAATTGCTACAAAAAAAATTATACTTAGAAATCATTATGGGAAGAATTGTATTCTAGAACTTATTTTTCTATAACCAACAAGCATTTTTCCATTTATTCAGTTTTAGCTTTGATGTTTTACAATGTGCCTATAAAGATCAGGTCTCAGACACAGTGCTGACTTGAAATTTTCGGCTTTTCCCTCTTTTCCTAAGAATTATCTTAGCTCCTATAATGTTTTCCAGACTGTAACAGCTTTTCAGAAAGAAAAAGAAAAAGAGAAATTGAGGCCCCAAATTCCAGTCTACTCATAGCAGAACCCACACTAAGACAAGCTATTGGGCCAGCAGCTGGTGCCAGGACAGAGCTATATATATTTTTTTAAGTTTGAAATTCGTTATAAGTCTTTCTTTTATTATTATTATTATTATTAAATCATAGCTGCGTACATTAGTGCACTCAAGGGGTACAATGTGCTGGTTTCATATACAATCTGAAATGTTTTCACCAAACTGTTTAACATACCCTTCATGGCATTTTCTTAGTTATTGTATGAAGACATTTGTATTCTGCATTTAGTAAGTTTCACCTATACCCTTCTAAGATGCACCATAGGTGTGGCCCCACCAATGACCCTCCCTCAACCCTAACCTCCCCCTTCCCCTCCCTTCCCATATTCTTGTGCTATAGGTGGGATATAGCCTTCATATGAAACCTTTAAAGTAGCTTCATAGTAGGGCTGAGTACATTGGATACTTTTTCTTCCATTCTTGAGATACTTTGCTAAGAAGAATATGTTCCAGCTCCATCCATGTAAACATGAAAGAGGTAAAGTCTCCATCTTTCTTTAAGGCTGCATAGTAT
>CAUYON010022767.1:0-67779 GCA_963573935.1 Arctocebus calabarensis | reverse complement strand
GTCTCACTTTATCGCCCTGGGTAGAGTGCTGTGGCGTCACACTGCTCACAGCAACCTCCAGCCCTTGGGCTTAAGCGATTCTCTTGCCTCAGCCTCCCGAGTAGCTGGGACTACAGGCGCCTGCCACAGCGCCCGGCTATTTTTTTGTTTTTGCAGTTCGGCCGAGGCCGGGCTTGAACCCACCACCTTCGGCATATGGGGCCGGCGCCCTACTCCCTGAGCCACAGGAGCCGCCCTCGTTATGTTCTTCTGATAGCCCACTTTGGCTCTCAGCTTTCCTGACTTTTTTCTCTCCTGTTCAAATTTTTTTTTTTTTGGTAGAGATTCACTTTATCGCCCTCGGTAGAGTTCCGTGGCATCACACAGCTCACAGCAATCTCCAACTCCTGGGCTTAGGAGATTCTCTTGCCTCAGCTTCCCGAGTAGCTGGGACTACAGGTGCCCGCCACAACGCCCGGCTAGTTTTCTGTTTTGCAGTTCGGCCGAGGCCGGGTTTGAACCCACCACCTTTGGTATATGGGGCAGGCGCCCTACTCGCTGAGCCACAGGAGCCGCCTCTCCTGTTCAATTTTCATTTGTCATTTGTTTCCTTTGGTCCAAGAGCAAATCAGCTGTAGCACTTTCTTCTAAAGAAGACTGCAGGCCAGGA
Source organism: Arctocebus calabarensis (assembly GCA_963573935.1). Taxonomy (NCBI): domain Eukaryota; kingdom Metazoa; phylum Chordata; class Mammalia; order Primates; family Lorisidae; genus Arctocebus; species Arctocebus calabarensis. The sequence goes on along the minus strand of CAUYON010022767.1, from coordinate 67,130 downwards.
AGGTGGCTCACACCTGTAATCCCAGCACTCTGGGAGGCCGAGGCGGGTGGATCGCCTGAGCTCACAAGTTTGAGACCAGCCTAAACAAGAGCAAGACCCACTCCACCACTAAAAATAGCTGGACACCCTGGTGGGCGCCTGTAGTCCCAGCTACTCGAAAGGCTGAGGCAAGAGAATCACTTGAACCCAAGAGTTAGAGGTTACTGTGAGCTGTGATGTCACTGCACTTTACTGTGGCAAGAAGTGAGACTCTGTCTTAAAAAAAAAGGAGGATTGCAGACACTAGCATCTCCCGTGAGGCTGTCCTCGTGGCAAAGCTTCTAAGTTTTCAGCTCTTACCTTTCCAGCAAGACTGTGGACTTAGACTGTGAAGACGCCAGCAGGTAGGTAACCAGGGGCTTTGCATGGCTGGATCTCCTGAACAGGCCAGGGACATGCCAGGATGTGGCTCCAACTCTGTGCCACTTGGGTGCCCAGTTGTGTGGCTTCTGATCCTGCTGGCCTCCCGCTGCTATGGGACTCAGTATGTGCCGCCCTTCCCATACTTAATCATTGACTTTCCTAATGAACCCACCTGCTGCTGGTTTCAATGTAAAACTATTGGCCGTGATCCCAAATTTCTGATTGGCCTCCTGCTGGGGCCACCACGGGCGATTAGTCCCCGAGAGACATGTGCAGGAGGCAAGGCCAGGGAAACGGACCATTTAGTATTTCACACAGAACTCCACCCCAACAAGCCGGACTAGGCTCCAGCTGATGGGAAGGTCTCATTTGGATCTAAGGTGAATCTATGTCTCTTAGCCTTGCCTTCAATTAGAATCCGCAGGGGAACTTTAAAAAAATACCAATTCCGGGACGGTGCCTGTGGCTCAGTGGGTAGGGCGCTGGCCCCATATACGGAGGGTGGAGGGTTCAAACCCAGCCCCGGCCAAACTGCAACAAAAAAAAGTAGCCAGGCGTTGTGGCAGGCGCCTGTGGTCCCAGCGACCGAGGAGGCTGAGGAAAGAGAATCGCCTAAGCCCAGGAGTTGGAGGTTGCTGTGAACTGTGCCGCTACAGCACTCCACCAAGGGCAACAAATGAAACTCTGTCTAAAAAAAAAAAAAAAATACCAGTTTTGGCTCAGCATCTGTAGGCTCAGCGGCTAGGGTGCCAGCTACATACACCTGAGCTGGCGGGCTTAAAACCAGCCCAGGCCTGCCAAAACAACAATGACAACTACAACAAAAAAATAGCCCAGTGTTGTGGCAGAAGCCTGTAGTCCCTGCTACTTGGGAGGCTAAAAAGAGAATCGCTTAAGCCCAGGAGTTTAAGGTTGCTGTGAGCTGTGACACTATAGCACTCTACTGAGGGCGACATAGTGAGACTCTGTCTCAAAAAAACAAAACCAAACCAATTTCTAGTCCCCACTCCCTGAGTTTTTGACTTAATTAGACTGGGATGAGGCCACAAGGTCATCAGTATATTTTCATATATAATGACAAATTTCTATTATGATTGTTATACAATGTCCCATGCAGTTAGCACATTATTTACCTGACATCTGTTGATCATTTAGTTTGTTTCTGAATTTTAGCTATTACAAAAGGAGCCATAATGACAGCCATTGTCACATAAATTTTCCTTTTTTGAGGTTTCTGTTGGATTTCAATTCTTTTTTTTTTTTGAGACAGAGTCACCCTCTGCCATCCAAACTACAGTATTGTGGCCTCAGCCTAGCTCACAGCAACCTCAAACTCCAGGGCTCAAGCGATCCTCCTGCCTCAGCCTCCCACGTAACTGGGACTACAGGCTCCTGCCACAACACCTGGCTAGTTTTTCTATTTTTTAGGAGAGACTGGGTCTCACTCTTACTCAGACTTGTCTTGAACTCCTGAGCTCAAGCAATCCCCCCTCCTCGGCCTCCTGGAGTGCCAGAATTAGAGGTGTGAGCCACCCCACCCTCCCACCCAGCCCCAAAGAGTATTTTAGACTCTTTTTTTTTTTGAGACGAAGCCTCAAGTCATCACCCTGGATAGAGTGCTGTCGCATCACAGTTCATCGCAACCTCCAGCTTCTGGGCTTAAGCAATTCTCTTGCCTCAGCCTCCCAAGTAGCTGGGACTACAGGCTCCCATCCCAACACCTGGCCATTTTTTTGGTTATAGTTGTCTTTGTTGTTTGCAAGGCCCAGGCTGGATTCAAACCCACCAGCTCTGGTGTATGTGGCTGATGCCTTAGCCGCTTGGGCTATAGGCGCCAAGACAAGTATTTTAGACTTTTATTATTATCAAATCTTTTCAAAAGTTTCTTAACCAATTTCTACACATTCTAGAATGGATGAGATTGTCTTTTTATCTAGCATTGGATATTTGCTAACATAACAAAATACATATTCTACACTTCAGTAGATATGTCTCTGCAGTCATGAGCTGCAGACAGGGTGTTTTGGTCAACAACAGACCACATTAACAAAGGTGGTCCCATAGATTAGAATGGAGCTGAAAGATTCCCACTGCCTAGTGTTGTCATAGCTGTGGAAGTGTCACCGTGCAACTCAGATGCCCAGATTCTTACCTTGGTGTTACAGCGGCCACAGCACTCAGCATGGTAACTCACTCTACGGGGGTGTAGCCTGAGGCCATCAGCTGTGCCCTGCAGCCTGGGAGTGCAAGGCCCGAGCCCTCTGGGTCTGAGTGAGTGCACACAGGACAGGGGCCTCATCACACATTCTTAGAACATGTCTCTCTCGTTAGTGACATGTGACTGTATTTGAGGCAGGCACGCTGAGCAGTCCAGGGGGAGGGCACAGTCCAGGGGGAGGGCACGCTGAGCAGTCCAGCAGGAGTGGAGTTGGCCCTGTCCTTCAGCCCTGAGGGTCTCTTGCCCAGAAAGGACCCCAGGGAGAGGGGTGCCCAGAAAGACGAGGTCTCCTCCTGAGGCCTCAGCCAGTCTGGCCCACGCTCCCCTCTCTGGGCTTCCTGGGGAGAGTCTCTTCTCCAACTGCCCAGGATTGGAAGTCACCCAAAGGGAACCAAGAGCATATGACCCCAAAGACAGAAAACACAATTTTAACAAGGGCCTGTCAGGAGTAATCGGCACTGTGCAGCTTCTCCCAGCTCAGAGGGAGTCTGCCTCTCAGTCCCTGGTCCCTTTCCCAGCATCTTCCGCCTGTGCTGACAGCCCCCATCAAATGTGTTCCCATCCCCCACCCCCACAGCCTTTGTCAGGAAGAACTTCTGGGGCATCATAATCAAGGCAGAAATGACTAGGGCACAATTATGCATTCCCCCCCACCCAGAAGTGACCTGGTGATGATAGCTTAGTGCACACGCTTCTAGACCATTTCTGTCAGAGTTCAACTCTGCATGTCAGACTGTGTGCCCAGATTGTTTCATGCCAAACCATCCTATATATTGTTTTCTCCATCTTGCCTTTATCACTGAACAATATAGCACAGACTTCTCCCCATGGTAGTTCATAAGGAGCTGCCTCATTCTTTTTCATGGCTGTGTGTCACCATGGTCTATGATGACATCATGCAATTTCACATTTCTGTTGCGGGATGCTTCTCTAGTTTTCCCTCCATCTCTCTCTCTCTCTCTCTGTTGTCTTTTTTTTTTTTTACCCCAACTAGAATGCAGTGGGATCATCACAGCTCACAGTAACCTCAGACTCTTAAGTCAAACAATCCTCCCGTCTCAGCCTCCTGTGTAGTTGGGTGCCTCACTACCACACCTGGCTAATTTTTCTGTTTTTAATAAAGTTAGGGGTCTTGCTTTTGCTTAGGATTGTCTCGAACTCTTGAGCTCAAGCACATCTGGGCCTCCTAGAGTGCTAGGATTGCAGTTGTGAGCCACTGCACCTGGCCCTTTTCTTTCTCTTTAAAAAAGAATACATATACATATACATATATATGTGTGTGTGTGTGTGTGTGTGTGTGTATAAAATAGAGACAAGATCTTGCTCTGATGCCCAGGCTGTAGTGCAGTGGTACAATAGTAGTTCACTGCAGCCTTGAATCCTTGGGTTCAAGTAGCCAGGACTATAGGTGTATACCACCATACTTGGCTATTCTTTTTAATTTTTTGTACAGATGGAGTCTTACTATGTTGCCGAGGCCGGTCTCAAATGACACTACCAAAGTGTTGGGATTCAGGTGTGAGCCACCACACCTGGCTCCATTTTTTCTTTAATGAGGATGTTAATCATCACAGCTGTGATAATGGCTCCTTTTTTTTTTTTTCTCTGATGTTATAATCATCATAGCTGTGGTCATGGCGCAGTGCCATGCATTGCCTTTTCTATGCTTAGATGTACAGATCCTTACCCTGGTGTTACAGTGGCCACAGCACTCAGCGTGGTGACTCATGTATAGGTGTGCAGCCCAGGGCCGTCAGCTGTGCCCTGCAGCCTGGGGGTTTTGACTTTGTACCATTTACCTGGCTTTGAGATTATCCAACTATGCCAGCAAACCCCCAGGACCCTTCGGACACATGGCTCAGTCCTGGCCCTGCTCCCATTCTGAGGTCCCTGCCTTGTGGTCGCAGCACAACCATGGCCTGACCCCACTACATCATGGAAAAGCAGAAAGCCAGGTGCCCCCATGTCCCTCTGATTATCGGAAGGAGAAGAGCGCCACCTCTCTGTCGTGGAGAGGCAGAGCACCTTTGGGATTCTCACTCTTTTTGCCTCTGGGATGGGCTGTGGGATTGAAATAGCAGAAAGTCAGACAGGAGCTACGAGGAGCTCAAGTGGTGGAAGAAACTCCCCAAAGCAGCAGAGGGAAAAGGGAGTGTGTGTGTGTCACCATGGACCAAACATCAGCCAACCCTTGATCTAATGTGTTGTACTTTTACCTTCGGGATTTTCAAGCACCGGGCCTGCCAGGAGCAGTGAGGCCTATGGGACAGGTGTGCTGTGTTTACGACGTCACCAGGAGCAGTGAGGCCTATGGGACAGGTGTGCTGTGTTTATGTCACTAGGAGCAGTGAGGCCTATGGGACAGGTGTGCTGTGTTTGCGACGTCATCAGGAGCAGTGAGGCCTATGGGACAGGTGTGCTGTGTTTGCGACGTCACTAGGAGCAGTGAGGCCTATGGGACAGGTGTGCTGTGTTTGCGACGTCACCAGGAGCTGCTGGGCAGTTTTGAGCAGTTTCCTCTGCCGTGCCTAACGTCTCTCTTGTCTGAAGGTACCGTTTGTGCCTCTGGGACTGGGGTCTTGGGCTTTCTCTGAAACTGGCTGTTACTAATGGGACTGGCAGGGGAGCGCTGTCATTTGTGTGAGATGTTTGCCACATCTGCTCTGTCCTGCTTGGATGTTTCCTTCTGTGCCTTCTGGACACACAGAACGTACCTTTGCAGCAGTGGCGGCAGGGAGGGCTGTTTGTGTGTGGTCTCCTAAGATGTGTTCTTCTACTCGCAGTAGACAGGTGTTGGCCTGCCCTCTTCACACTCCCCAAAGTCCTGAGAATGGTGGTGAGGTCTCTGTCAGAGCAGAAAAATTAACAAGCCTACTGTTCCTTCAATCCAGGATGAGCTAAATTTGGGTAGTACTAACGTTTGTTCATGTAGAGGTAATTTATTTGTACAAATCAGGATTTAAAATACCTTGTATTTAAGTGTGAAAGGTGTACACATCCTAAGTGCACAGCTTGGTGAATTTTTACAAAGTGAACCCATTGCCTTAGTCAAGAAGCACATTAGAAAAGAAAAAAGAAGCACATTAGGCCGGGTGTGGGGCTCACACCTATAATCCCAGCACTTGGGAGGTTGACGCTGGAGGATCCCTTGAGCTCAGCAGTTTGAGAGAAGCCTGAGCAAGAGTAAGACCTCGTCTCTATTAAAAAATAGAAAAACTAGCCAGGCGTTGTGGTGTGCACCTGTAGCCCCAGCCACTCAGGGAGGCTGAGGCTGGAGAATTGCTTGAACCCAGGAGTTTGGGATTGCCATGAGCTAGGCTGAGGCCACTGCACTCTAGCTGGTTGGCAGGGCAAGACTGTTTCCACCAAAAAAAGCTCAACATTAACACCACCACAGAAAACCTCATGGACCCCCTCTCAGTTACTAGTAGAGTGGGATATAACACTAATCTGACCTGTAGTAATATATTACATTTGCCCTTTTTTGAGATTTTATATATATACACACACAAAACATACCTGTATATATAAGGTATTTGTGAAATTTATTGTGCATAGATCTTTTTCATTTAGTCTCACTACTACATGGTATTCCTTTTTTTTTTTTGAGACAGATTCTCACTTTGTCACCCTTGGTAGAGTGTTGTGTCACAGCTCACAATAACCTCTAACTCTTGGGCTCAAGTGATTCCCTTGCCTCAGCCTCCCATGTAGCTGGGACTACAGGCACCTGCCATAATGCCTGGCTATTTTTAGAGATGGGGTATTGCTCTGGCTCAGGCTACTCTAGAACCTGTGAGCTCAGGGCAATCCACCCACCTCAACCTCCTAGAGTGCTAGAACTACAGGTGTGAGCCACCGTGCCTGGCTTACTACATGGTATTCCGTTCTATGTATAAGCATACCATTATATGTATAAGCATTATCCATTCAGTTGATGGTTTTTTTTTTTTTTTTAATGATAGAGTCTTGCTTTGTCACCCTTGGTAGAGTGCTGTGATGTCACAGCTCACAGCAGCCTCCAGCTCTTGGTCTTAGGCAATTCTCTTGCCTCAGCTGCCAATGTAGCTGTGACTACAGGCCCCCAACACAACATTTGGCTATTTTTTTGTTGCAGCTTGGCCGGGGTCGGGTTTGAACCCTCCACCCTTGGTATATGGGGGTCAGGGCCCTACTCACTGAGCCACAGGCCTGCCCCTGTTGATGGAATTTTGTTTTCAATTTTAGCTACTACAAATTATGCTGCTATGAACAATCTTGCATACATCTTCTGGTGCTCACCCACATGCATTCCTGTTGTGCATTTTCCTAAAAGTGGAATTTCTAGGTCAGGGCGTATGTACATATTCAGCTTTAGTGGACACTGGTAGTAGCAGAATATGAGGGTTAGGGATTTTTTTTTTTTTTTTTGAGACCAGAGTCTCAAGCTTTCCCCCTGGGTAGAGACTGTGGTGTCATAGCTCACATCAACCTCCAATTCTTGGGTTCAAGCAATCCTCCTGCCTTGGCCTCCCAGAGACCTAGGATTATAGGTCTAAGCCACCGAGCCCTGCCAGTTGGTTTTTTTTTTTTTTTTGAGACAGAGCCTCAAGCTGTCACCCTGGATAGAGTGCTGTGGCATCACAGTTCACAGCAACCTCCAATTCCTGGGATCAAGCGAGTCTCTTGCCTCCGCTTCCCAAGTAGCTGGGACTACTACACGCCCCGTGCCTGCCACGTGTTGGTTGAGTCACCACAACCTCCCACCATTTTTTTTTGGTTGCAGTTGTCACTGTTGTTTGGCCGGCCTGGACTGGCTTTGAACCTGCCTGCTCTGGTGTACGTGGCTGGTGCCCTAGCCCACTGAGCCACAGGTGCTGAGCCTTGTTGGGTTTTTTTTGGACAGAGTCTCACTCTGTGACCCTAGGTAGAGTGCGGTGGAGTCAGCCTAGCTCACAGCAACCTCCAACTCCTGGCCTCCAGTGATCCTCTGGCCTCGGCCTCCCCAAGTTGGGAATGTGTGTGTGTGTGTGTGTGTGTGTGTGTGTTTTTGTGGAGACAGAGTCTCACTCTATCACCCTTGTAGAGTGCTGTGGAGTCACAGCTCACAGCAACCTCCAGCTCTTGGGCTTAAGCGATTCTCTTGCCTCAGCCTCCCGAGTAGCTGGGACTACAGGCGCCCGCCACAGCGCCCGGCTAATTTTTGATGCAGTTCGGCCGGGGCCGGGTTTGAACCCGCAGCCCTCGGTATATGGGGTTGGCGCCCTACTCGCTGAACCACAGGCGCCGCCCAGGATTTTTTTTTTTTAACGTGTGAATCTCTAATAGTTTCCACAGAGCCTGCCCCACATAGCGATCCTATGGCTAGGACTTCTGCCTCCATCAGATGCCTAATGACCAGGCCTTAAGCAGAAAGTTCTAGGTTAGGATGTTATATTTGTTAAGAGTCCTAGCTGGAAGAAGTTGAATCCCCTCTACCTAATCGTGTAAGAACTACTGCTCATGGAATCATTAGCACGGCTGGAGTGATAAACTGTATGTTAGGTTTTCAGGAAAAACTTCTAAAAGTATGTCCCGATACTAGTCCAGTATGGGAGTTGCTGCCAGCATTCCCAGGTAGCTGTGCGAAGGCACTCCAGACGGCACTGTATTCAGCTACTGTTTGGTTACCAGGATAAGGATGCATTTCTGGCTCAGATCTCAGGTATTGATTGGTTCAGAATATTGGCATGTATGCACCGTGCTCATAGCCATTCCAGATGAGATGCCCAGGTGTAACACAGGAAATGTGTCTATTTTCTAATCCTCAGAGATTGCCCTTTACTTACATATCTAACAAGATGTATCACTTCTATTCAAGAAATCTCAGTTGTTTTTACATTCTTCTGGTCAGACCCATAGTCTGCTTCATACTTTGCTAATCCTCCTCAACATCTACTTTCTTCACTCACCTTTCCTCTCCTTTCATTACATTTTATGTACCACTGATACAAGATATAAGATACAGAAGAGTCTTTTCTCCAAGTTTGAAGATAATAGAAGATAATGACAGCCCAGAGGAGAAAATAACTTTAGCACAAATACAAGACTATTATGTAGAGATTTATTTTATTATTATTTTTTACTAAAGGTTTGTGTTTAGGGAGGTTATTTCATCAATAAAACAGAAATTGGCCAGGTACAGTGGCTCACACCTGTAATCCTAGCACTCTAGGAGGCTGAGGTGGGAGGATCACCTGAGCTCCGGAGTTTGAGAACAGTCCAAACAAAAGCAAGACCCCGTCTCTGCCAAAAATTAAGCCAGGTATTGCAGCCTACACTGGTGGTCTCAGCTACTCGCAAGGCTGAGGCAAGATCTTCCTCCATACAAATTACACATTCCTACTCCTGGAAGTGAACAGCCTACCTCTTAAATTTTTTGTTCAGTAGTATAACCACTTTGACATCTCTGATACAACCATAATGGAAAATTTAATGATGGGGGTTGAAATGGGAAACCCAGAAAAAAGGAGGAAAGATAAAATTAAGATTCAATATTAATAAAGAAAATGGGAACAATTTTTTACCTTTTGTATTGTATATGCAATACTAGTACTAAACTCACTGAAAGTTGTTAATGGTCTTCAGTATATATTTTATCCCTCAATTTCTGGAAATTAAAATGTATTTTGTATTATATATGCAATACTAGTGCTAAACTCACTGAAAATTGTTAATGGTCTTCACTATATATTTTATTCTTCAATTTCTGGAAATCAAAATGGAATTTATTCCTTTGATCTTATTTTTACATAGGTCACCATTTTTCTTTGATCTGATATCCTAACATCTTCAAATAAAGTCTCTGCTATCTTTCTTGTTGGCATATCACTGAAGTTTCTAGAATGAACTAAAAAGAAGCATCGCCATTAGCATCCACTTTTTTCTAGTTCTCTTAAGATGAGCATTAAGTATAGGGCACTGGATATCCTGATAGTGAAATGGGACTTTTTTCACCAAAGTGGCCAGAGAGTGCATGATGATAGACTTGGCAGCTAATTTTCACTATGGGTCCAGGAAACAGGAGGTAGTTATTATTTCTTAACTTTATCTTTCCCTCAAACAGGCCTTGAAGTAGACTAAAAATCATTGCCCAAATGGCAGTGGATTAGGAGATCAAATTCATTCTTTGACTTATTTATTTTTGTCTATGTGTTCATTAGTGAGAGGAAGATTGGGATGCCTTGAGAGCAGTGTTTTTCAACCTTTTTTAGTTCACAGCACACATGAACCTATAGTTAAGCTTCCATGGCACACTTAAATTATGCTGATCAAAAAAAAAGAAGAGTAAAAAGAAAGAATATACTTACCATGCTTTGAATGTCTTTTGAAAAGAATTTAATTAATGATCTTTAAAAATTTTCACGGCACACCTAAGATCCTCTCACAGGACCCCAGTGTGCCAAGGCTCACTGGTTGAAAGTCACTGACCTAGAGGCTCATATGCTCCTCACTTTTAATAGCTTGGCTAAGAGTGGGTTCAGCAGGTTTGAGTTAGAAATACCAAAAAACAGGATATCAGCTATACCCAAACCTTTCTATCATGGCTTCATCTTTAATCAGGGAGCTTCTATTACTACATAAATGCATTATGCAGGGTGGAACCCTCTCTGCTAGAATGTTAGCCATGAGAACTCAAGACCATTTATGGCTGGTATAAGCAGCAAGGTCATGGTTTTCAGATGATTGCTTGCACTTTACCACTTATCTTCTTGTAATTTTCCTCCTTCCATCCTATATTTGTAGCATGTGACACTAGTCCTTGAATTTGTCACCTCTTTGGGTGACATTTATTCCAAAAATATTTTTTGAGTGTCTCCTGTGTGTCAGGCACTGTTTTAGCTTCTTGAGATCCTCAGGGAATAAAATGAAAAGTCTACTCCTCTGGAGGTTAAATTTGGTGGTGGAAAATGAATAATAATAATAAAATAAATATGAGATCTGACAATTAAATTCATGAATTAATCCTAGGCAAAGTGCTACATACCTCGTTGCTGAATATCCCTGCTGTCACCTTTGAAGTACTCACCTTGGTTTTTTGGTGACCATAGTGACATTTAGCAATGGGATATGTAGCACTTTTTTTAGGACTAGTTTATGAACTTAATTGCCCAACCTCATATGACAACAGCTCTGATGGGCACCCAGTAAAAGAGTTCCAAAATTGCTTCGAAGGGTAGATTACGTGCTGTTGTAAGTGCATAGTTTTCCAAGGGGAATACTTCGAAGGTGAATATAAAGATATTCATCAATTTGGTATATTGGCTACTACATGCCCAGGAATGGAGGACCCAAAAACCATGAGTTCTAGCTTTCAAAATGGACATAGTTATTGCGGACAGAAAGGAAAGAAACATAAAATCTAGGGTGGTGCCTGTGGCTCACAGGAGTGGGGCACTGGCCCCATGTACCGGAGGTGGTGGGTTCAAACCCAGCCCTGGCCAAAAACTGCAAAAAAAACAAAAAAACAGAAACATAAATTCTATAAAGAATCAGAGTGCTTTTTTTTATTTGTACTGTATCAGCTTTAAAAACTGGGTTCTGTTTGAACTCTACTAATAAATATGAATCTTTACCTTATATAAGCTGGTATATTTTCCTTTATGGATATATTAACAGATGATGAGTGTTTAGTCAGTCTCTGTTTTAATTAGGGTAAAGATTATATTACTGCAACAGAAAGGCCTCAAGTTTCAGTGGACTAAAGAAAATGAAATCTATTTTGCTTTCAAGTAAAATGTGATCAGTTCAGGCTAGAGGGACAGATCTACCTATCACCTAGACATTTTCTGTGCCCCTTCATGGTCAAATCTAAGGTGCTGTCACATTGTGAGTACCATCTAGCAAGTAGGAGGAAAAGAAGTTAGAAAAGTCACACCAAATTTTTATAATTCGGACTTCAAAATAGTAGACATCACTTTCCCTAATTGTCCATTTATTGAGAAATAGATACAATAGTTTTACCTAACTGCATGGTATAACAATGCATCCATGGGATAATTTTTTTGAAGGACAATCTGCAGTTTCCTCTATAATCTCTATATCAATGTGATATGAGAAGGAATATTTTTGTGATTGCTTATAACACATTCATGCAAGTGGAAGAGCCTTTATAGAATTATGCCAAGAGAAAACTGCATCTCTTATGGCCATCCCTAGTATCTCCTTGAAGCTTTTAGCACTTGTAAAATAAATGATCAATTCCAATACTCCAGTTCTAACAACACAAATCAACTTGGTAAGCTTTACTGATTCTCAAATGATTCCCTATGAAGAACTTGAGAAATGACCACACATAACAGGATAAACTCAGAAAAATCACAATACACCAAAAATCCTTCTAATTTGACTTTACTCATCTCATTTTGAAAGGAAACTGAATGCTGTCCAAGTGTTTTATGCTGTGTCTCTTAGTAAATATTGTAGACCAATGACTCCATTTTCTGTTTTTCCTCTGCAAAGGAACAGCCATAAATTACCATTAATTTTATCCTGTGTATGTTGCTATTGATGCTGATATTTAAGAGATGTTTTAGGGATAAAATAAAACCTTGAAAAGAAGATTGCTGGAAATTATGTGGCTCACCTCAGAGAATCACTGTCAGACAAATTATTTCTTGGTTGTAAAAACAATTCAACTGCCTTTTGGCTCCATAAAGCTGATCTTGACAAGAGAAGTGTGACTTTCTTTGATCCCTGGTGTGGAATACTTCAGATGACCTGGTTCAATAGCAATAATGAAAACCAGCCAAGAATGTTTGACAGCCTAGAGATAGATCACTTTCAAATGAGTGGGTAAAGGTCTTGACTGGAAGATGATCTACTTTCTTTCACAAAATTTTTGTTATAGAGTCCTTAAGATTTTAATCTGAAATCACCAAATGGAATTATCCATTCAGCATATCATTTACACAAAACAGAAATATCAACTCAAAATATGTGTGATATAAAAATAGAAAGGGCAGGCAAAGGCTGGCCAATTGGATAAAAAAGCACAAGCCATCCATATGCTGTATCCAGAAAACACACCTAACCTTGAAGGACAAAAACAAGACTCAGGGTGAAAATTTGGAAAATAATATTTCAGGCAAATAGAAATCAGAAGAAAGGAGGGGTCACAATCTTATTTTCAAATACAGGTGGATTTAAAGCAACTAAAATTAAGATTGACCAAGACATTACTTCATAATTGTGAAGGGAATAATACAATAAGAGGACGTTTCAATTCTAAATATTTATGCACCCAACATAAATGAAACAGACCTTAATTAGTCTGTGCAATATGATATCCTATAGCACCGTAATAGCTAGGGACTTTAACACCCTTCTGACAGAACTGCATAGATCCTCTAAACAGAAACTAAACAAAGATACATAGGATTTAAATGGACTTAATAGACATAAATGGAACATGCCATCCTAAAGGCAAGGAAAATATGTTCTTCTCACCAGCCTATGGAACATACTCCAAAAATAAATCATAACCTAAGACACAAATCAAATTTCAACAAAATTAAAAGAATTGAATTTATACCTTGTATTTTCTCAGACCACAAGATAATAGGGTGGAACTTAACTCCGACAAAAATTTTCATCCCCACACAAAGGCATGGAAATTCAACAACCTTATGCCAAATGACAATTGGGTCAAGAGATAAAGGAGGAAATTATTAAATTCCTTGAACATAATAACAATGAAGCTACAAGTTACCAGAATCTGGGAATACTGCAAAAGCAGTTCTGAGAGAGAGAAATTTATCATATTAGATACCTGAAACATTTAATAGATATTCGATATTAGATATCTGAAAAACAGAAAGAGACCACATCAACAACTTGATGATAACTTAAAGAAATAGAAAAGGAAGAGCAATCCAATAGCAAACCTAGCAGAAGAAAAGAAATAACTAAAATTAAATCAGAAATAAATAAAATTGGAAACAAAAGAATCATTCAGAAAATTAATGGAACAAAATTGGTTCTTTGAAAAGATTAAAAAAAATCAATAAACCTTTGGCGAGATTAACTAGAAACAGAAAAGTAAAATCTCTAATAACCTCAATAATGAAAAAGAGGGAAATAATAACAGATACAACAGGCATATAAAACATTATCTCTGATTACACTCAGAGACAATGTGGAGGAAATGGACTAATACCTGGAATCACACAATTTCCTTAGAGTTTACCAAGAAGAAATAGATCTCTTGAACAGACCAATATCAAGCAAAGAGATTAAAGAAACAGTAAAAAAAATCTTTCAACAACAACAAAAAGCCCTGGCCCAGATCTCTTCACACCAGAATTTTATCAAACTTTCAAAGAAGGTTTATACCTATACTTCAGAGCCTATTCCAAAACATTGAGAAGGAAGGAACCTTCCCTAACACCAACTAAAGAGGAGAACTAAGATCAATTTCATTAATGAGTATTGAAGAAAAAATACTCAATTAAATGTTAGCCAATAAATTACCACTATACATTAAAAATGTACATCTGACTTGGCGCCTGTGGCTCAAGCGGCTAAAGCACCAGCCATATACACCTGAGTTGGTGGGTTCAAATCCAGCCTGGGCCTGCCAAACAACAATGACGGCTGCAACCAAAAAAAAAAAAAAAAAAAAAAGCCAGGCATTGTGCAGGGTGCCTGTAGTCCCAGCTTGAGGCTGAGGCAAGAGAATCACTTAAGCCCAAGAGTCTGAGGTTGCTGTGAGCTGTGATGCTATAGCACTCTACCCAAGGTGACATAGTAAGACTGTCTCAAAAAAAAAAAAAAATTGACATGTTCACCAAGTAGGCTTCATCCTAGGAATGCAAGGCTGGTTTAACATATACAAATCTATAAATATTATTCGAAGCAAAAACAAAGACCATATGATCCTCTAACAGATGCAGAAAAGGCATTTGATAAAATTCAGCATCTTTTTCTAATAAGAACATTTAAAAATATCAGTGTAGGTGGCACATTTCTTATTGAAACCATCTATGACAAATCCACAGCTAATATCATACTGAATGGAGTAAAACTGAAAGCTTTTCCACTTACAACTGGAACTAGATAAGGATATCCTCTATCACCACGACTATTCAACATAATGCTAGAAATTCTAGCCAATGCAATCTGATGAGAGAAGGATGTAAAGAAGAGGCAGAGGAGGTCAAACTCTGGCTCTTTGCTGATCATATGATTTTATACTTAGAGAACCCTAGAGACTCAATCACAAGATTCCTGAAAATGTTCAAGAACTACAGTAATATCTCTGAGTATAAAATTAATGTTCACAAATCCATAGCATTTGTAAATGCCAATAACAGCCAAAGGAGAAACTAATCAAAGACACAATTCCCTTCACAGTAGCTTCAAAAAAAATGAAATACTTAGGAATATATCTAACAAAACAGGTGAAGGAACTCTATAAAGAGAATTATGAAACCTCAAGAACAGAAATAGCAGAAAACATTAACAAATGAAAGAACATACCATATTTTTGGCTGTGAAGAATCAACATTGTTAAAATGTCTATATTACCCAAGCAATCTACAGATTCAATTCAATTCCCATTAAAATACAAACATCATACTTTGAAGAATTCAGAAAAAATAGTCTTTGTTTTGTATGGAACCAGAAAAACCCCTGGATAGTCAAGGCAATTCTTAGTAATAAAAACAAAGCAGAGGTATCACTCTATCAGACTTTAGATTATATTACAAGTCCACAGTGATAAAAATAGCATAACATTAGCACAAAAATAGAGACATAGAAATATGGAACTGAACAGAAAACTACGACATGAAACCAGTCTCTGCATGCCATCTGATCGTTGATAAACCAAACAAAAGCATACAGTGGTGAAAAGAATCCCTATTTAACAAAGGGAGCTGGGAGAACTGGATAACCACATGTAAAAGACTGAAACTAGACCCACACCTTTCACAACTTAGAAAAATTAACCCAAGATGCATAAAATATATAAGCCTAAGGCATGAAATGATAAATATCCTAGAAGAAAGTGTGGGCAAAACTCTTGAAGGTGTTGGCCTGGGAAAGATTTTGTGAAGAAGACTTCAGTGGCAGTTGCAGCAACAATGAAAACCACTGGGACTTCATTAAACTGAAAAGCTTCCCTTAAAGCAAATAGACAACCTTCAGAATGAGAAAAGATATTTGCTTGTTACAAATATGAAACAAGCTCAATAACTAGGATCTATAGTGAATTCAAATTAGTCAACAAAACAAGAATAAACAATCCCATCTAGCACTGGGCAAGAAACTTGAATAGAAACTTCTCTGAGGAAGACAGAGGAATGGCTAACAAATATATGAAAAAATGCCTATCATCCCTAACCATCAGAGAAATGCAAATTAAAACCACCAGGAGGTATCACCAACCCCCCCTGAGAATAGCTACATCACAAAGAGCTAGAGTTGCAGATGCTGGTGCAACATGGAGGGAGGGGAACCCTTTCACACTGTTGGTGGGACTGCAGACTCATATAGCCTCCATGGAAAAAAGTATGGAGAATCCTCAAAGAACTCAAAATAGTCCTCCCTTTTGATCCTACCATCTCATTACTAGGTATCTACCCAGCAGAAAAAAAATCATTTTATTATAAAGATATTTGTACTAAATTGTTTATAGTAGCTCAGTTTATACTTGCTAAGATGTGGAAACAACCTAAAAGTCCATCAAGCCATGAATAGGGTAACAAACTGTGATATATGTATACCATGTAATACTATGCAACCATAACTAGATGTTGATTTTATATCTTTTGTATTAACCTGAATGGAATTGAAACACATTCTTCTTAGTAAAGTATCATAAGAATGGAAAGCAAATTTCTTTACTAATAGGAAGCCAGTAGACAATCTAATACACACCCACATAGGAGAAAAACTCAAATCAATTCAAGATGGTAGGACAGGAAAAAAGGGAGAAGGGACAGGGCAAGAGGGGAGGGGATTACTATTTGTCTCCACTTAGTGGGTACAATGTAAAGCTATATGGCACACCTCTTGGGTGTAGGGCGCAACTACAATAGAGATGTTACCTAATGAATGCAAATATTGCAACCTAGTTGTACCCTCACATTAGCCTGAAATAAAAAAAAAAATACCAATGGCGCCCAAGTCCTTTTCTAAATAATTTTGGGATTGAAATTTCTATAAAGCATCAAAATTCTTATTTTTTCATAGAATTTTATATCAGGTAGAGAAAATGCTCTTCTAAGCAGCAGATACTATATTTGTAGAATAAAAGGAATGTAGGAGAAAAACAATATTGCTGAACTGCTCTTGATTTATGGATACTGGGGAGTCACTCGTGTTTCTGGAGTCCAGTTCCCTCTTTAGTAAAATGAGACAATTATGTCTATTTTTCACAAATTTTATGAAATTCCAATGAGATCACGGAACTGAACATGTCTTATAAAGCATCAATGCTGCATACTTATGAAGTTTAATATTTACTATTTTGCAGTGATTCTAGGGCAAATTGTTTCTTAAGCGTATCATTGCTGTTGTCTAGATTACTGTTAGCTTAGATGTGACTTTCAAACACTTCCCTCGCTTCATCCATCTACCACATCACTTTCCTCTCATCTCACCCGATGTTCCTGTTCCCTGTACACTCTGCTTCCCAAACATCTCTGTCTCTTATGCCCCAAATACCAATGCTGGCACTACCTCTCTGTCTACCCAATAAAGAACACTGTCTGTATTCCCTTGTTAGTCTATTGGCCTTTATGCCCAGTTCTGTTTCATTGCAGTTTGAGGCAAACACTGGTCACCTGTTTAACTTTAGCAGTTAAGAACAAGACAGGAGTTGCATCGCCAAAAGGGATCATCCAGAAGAGCGAGAAGGTACTTTAGAGCACATTCGTCTGGCATCATCTGATATTCCATTTTCTGCATAAAATATCTATCCTGGATGATCTCAAGGGAAATACAGAAAGAGGTGAAACAACAGAATAGTATTATAGCACTCTCCCTAAATGTTTACCACTAAGGTGTTAAGAGCAAAACATAAAAATTTAACTTGAACAAATTGGTTTCCCAGTATATTTATTACAATCCCAGTTCTTTGTGTTTTTAATTGAGTAACTTTGGGCACATCAAAAGCCTCTTGAACCTCATCTTTCCTTTCTGATAGGAAGGGTTAACAATGGCTTTCCTGTGGGATTATTATGAAGATTAAATGTAATACTATATGTGCAAGATTCTACTATAAAGTGGGTGCTTAATAAATGCTTTTTCTTACAAATTTATAAATAATACTTATTATTTATTTATGAATCTGTATCTCCAAATGGATATTGGCTATGTGCTTATACTGAGATACAGAGAGCTCAAAGAAGAGGCATACTATTCATTTACTGAAGACTTAAGTTGTGGATACCTAAAATCTTGAGAGTACTTGAGTCCAGACTTCCAGGAAAGTGAGAGTTCCTTCTGTTACATCCATGACTGGCAGAAATCCAGCCTCCAATTGAACCATCATAAGCTGTCAAAGTAGTTCATTCTTTTTAACAACATCTCTAACTACTAGAAAGAACTCACTTACAATTCATTGAAATCTGCCTTTCCATAAATTCTACCCATTAATCATAGATCTTCCTACTACAATGTTAACGATGAAGCTGAATCACCATTATTTCACAAAGCACTTATTAAGAGAATGAAGACATTATTATGCCAGACGTAAGTCTTCTCTTGTTTTAGTTCTTACATTGATTATTTTGAGAGATAATTCACAGCTCTTTACTAGCACTACTCCAGTTTGCTAGTCTTTTTTAAAAAATGTATAAAATCTCAGTTTTAACATAGCACTTTTAAAAAATCAGCATATTATACTTCTATAAATATAATCTAAATATGTGGTTTACGCACGTATTTTCCTTCAACTAGCAGCACCACATGCTTTTTATTCAAACCAGACACATTTTAGAGTAAAGATATACTATTAGCAATTACACTTGGAACACAGATTAAAATGAGATGATTAAAGCAAGGGAGTACAAGTAGTCATCCTACATCAAAAGTGGCCTCTCATTTCATGAAATTCTTTCTTTCCCTTTCTCTTACTCTCTCTTTGAAATTTTCACCTAAATTGCCTTCTCCCTAGTTTACCCTTATAGCCAATGGGATTTTGCGCAACTGCATTAAGTCTTGTTTGATTGTACCACACCCTTCCCACTTCTAATGGACCTCCGGACCTGCTTTTGGTAAACACAATGTTCATTGCTGTGTTTAAAATTGCATTAACTGGCTCCACACTTGTAGCTCAGTGGGTAGGGTGCCAGCCACATATACCAGAACTGGCGGTTTCAACCCTGGCCCATGCCTGCTCAAAACGACAACTACAACCAAAAAATAGTCGGGCATTGTGTCGGGCACCTATAGTCCCATCTTACTTGGGAGGCTGAGGCAAGAGAATCGCTTAAGCCCAAGAGTTTGAGGCTGCTGTGAGCTGTGTTGCCATAGCACTCTACCAAGGGCAACATAGTGAGACTCTGTCTCAAAAAATAAAAAATAGAATTGCATTAACACACAGAGTTTAGGTACTCTTTTTTGCAAAACTTTCATGTGTTCTTTACTATAGCGTTTTCTGTACCTTAATAATTTGAGACTGTTAATATTTCCCTGGTGCTTTTTCCTACTAGGTTTCTCTTGAATTAATTCTTTTAATTTTAATTTATGCCATCTGTTGCTTTTGATTATTTCCATCGTTATCAATTTGCCTGAGTAATTATCTCTCTTTTTCAAACTTCTGGTTAATACTTTCTTGGATCAGGTCATCAAGTCTATAAATAATTATGCCAACAACACTTCTCTACCTGCCCTTTGACTATTTTTATATACTGACATGGTTCAAAAAAATTAGTTGTTATTCAACATCATAGAAATATTTTTTTTTACTAAGCCATGAGAATAAATTTGAAGAAAATTTATTTAAATAGCATGTGCCCCTGTATTCTTAATCCTTTTCTTCATGGAATCCAAATCACGAGATATAGATTCATTCTTTCTCTCTCTCCATCTTCCTCTCTCTCTCTCTCTCTGTTTCTCTGGGTTAGTATTTTTCCCTATAATTATTTGGTTCAGACGAATAAGCAAACGTGGTAGAAGTTGCTGGCTTCAGGAAGCAGAAACAAATTTTCCATCAAATCCTGTATATTAACGTACTCCTGCACCATTGTCATCTCAAGTCAACACAGAAACAATTCGGAACTTTTCTGAGAGTTTCCAATCACTGTTAGACAATGGACACATCTCATCTCTCTTCAAGGCTATCCTGAATTTGCAAAACCTCAGCCATGTATTTCTTTAGACAACCCTGATTCTCCCTATTTTGAAAGTTCCTCACGTTCAGCGTGTGGATCCAAAGGGATAGTTTTTTTCTTCCTCTTCGACACATCATTGTGTAGTTCTATCCCTTCAGTCCACTTTTTCGTCCTTGCTTCTGATTTCGCAGTAGCAATCCCTCGTATTTTCTAATAGATAACGAAGAGAAACTTTCCCCTTTAGTTTCTGTATTCTTAGTTTAGCAGATATTTTTGTCTCTGATGCAGGTTGTAATGTAACTCCTCCTTTTCCTTCCTACAAGCCTTTAGGCCTAGATATTTGTAATGAGGGCAAAGTAGTGGAGATAACATAGACCCCCTCAAAGGAAACACTTATTTGAATATTGCAAATCTTTTGTTTACTCCCACTTTCCTATCCTTTTAATGCCTCTGTTCATAACAGTGGCAAAGTTATAACTCCAGTTGAAGAAGTAAGATCACTTTGTCTCAGGAATGACGCATTCATGATTATTCTCTACAATACCAAGACCAATTCTGAGCCACAAAAAGTGAGCAGTGCGACCCTGGGCTAGGGTTCCAGTTCTTTCCCCCAATCACCCTGTGATCTGCACTTGCCGCTTAATCATACTGAGCATCAGGTTTCTCCCCCACTTGAGGGGGTGAAACTAGATGTTCCCTCAGAAATTTTCCTATTTTGATATTAACTTGTTCCAGCCATGAGTAAAGTATTTCCTATGTGGCTTTTGGTGCCCCCAATAGTCCCCTGCTAGGTTAGCAGTCATGTGTTTGGTGACCAAAAGATAATTAGTTGCCAGTGGTGTTGCTTAAAAGAGAATGATTTATTTCTTTTCCCCATCTAACAACTGCTCATGAATATCCTTCATTTTTTGTCTTAACATTCGTTTCACACACTTCCTTTCCAGGGTCTTAAATGCATAAGAAAAATTACTTAGCTTGACTAGATTTTTTAAAAGAGTGTTCACATTCATAACTCATCATTGCAATTCTGGAACTTTAGAAGATTTGTAGACTTTAATATTCTCTACTGTTGAGAGTTCATGTGTGTGAATATATTTGTCCGGGATGGAGTCTGGGTACCTGCAGGATAAGAAATCTGAAAGGTAATGTCTATGTCTAATTTTGGATGGTCTCTGTCTCCTATTTACCATAAGTATTTTTTCTTCCCAAATGGCTGATATTTCTTAGGGCCTAATATTCACAAGCCCTGCAGCCTTGCTGTGAGATGGGCAATATACCAATTTATATTTTATAGATATTAAAACCGAGGCTCAGAGAAAGTATGTGATCTGCTCCAGCATGGCAGCAACTCAGCAAAGACTGGCAGAATAAAGATCAAGAAAAGAAATAACCTAATTCTTCTGTGATTCTCCTTTTCTGAGGATCAGACCACCATGGGGTGGAAAGATTCTTTGTGAAACTGGCCGCCTACTATCTTTTTTGGGGGGAAGTCTATATGTGAGTTTATCTGGTAGATACGTCAAGCTCCTGAGTAAAATCCAAACCAGTGTTTCATATTCTTCATTACTAGAATGTTCTTCTTCAGCCTTCACTATCATCCACAAATTAATCCCTGTACTCATCTTGTCATGATGTGATCCCTGTAACAGGCTTCTAAATAGGGCCCCTCTGGTATTATTCTCCACCACCCCACCTTCCAATTTATTCTACAGTCTGTGCCCACTGATATTCTTGGAGCAGTGCTACTTTCACAATTCCTGGAGTAGCACTTGAATGAACAAGAATGTGTAAGACTTCGTATTTCTGAACACATCAGTTCTATTAATAAGATTCTCCACTTAATTTTAACGGCTACCCACAAGTAAACCCTGCTGTATTATTCAGCTATAATTTCCCTATTATATTATATTCCCAGCCCAGCAGCGAGGACTACTTGACTGCTATAGCTTAGCCAACTGTTTACTATGTCAATGCTCATCGCCCTTGTGGGTTAGCATTGCCTACAATCATTCTTTCATTATATTTGTGTACGACTATAGTGTATCAAAACCAGCTTCTTAGAGTACAGGAATTATGTCTTACTAGTAGTACCTTATTCTAAAATAAAATAAGGATCATAAATAAGACTAGATAAAGTTCTCAATAAGTACAAGTGATTATTTGAAATTCAGTGAACTGAGTTAGTCAGTTGTGTGTGTGTGTGTTTGTGCATGTATACGTTATGAATGGATTCTATCCTTTGGAAACAAATGGATCTGAGAGAAGTACAGCTGACCCTTGAACAGTGTAGGAGTTAGGGATGCTGATCCCCTTATAGTACAAAATCTGAGTATAACTTTTGATTCCTCAAAAATTTAATGCTAATAGTTGACCAGAACCCTCACCAAGAACATAAACAGTCAATTGACACATTTTTTTATGTTTATGCACCATACATTATATTTTTACAATAAAGTAAGCCAGAGAAAACAAAGTGTTATTGAGAAAATCAAAGGAGAGAAAACATATTTACAATAGTGTCCCGTATCCACCAATTTTGTCAGTCTACTTCATCTATTTATAAGAGGAATTATCTGTCTGAAATGGTAGGGCACCATAGCTGCAGACCTCAGTCTATGGTCTACATTAAGAAATTGGACATTTTCTTCTGACGTCATGACTCTGCTTCTTGGGAGCACCTCTAGCATCCCTGGAGGCACTTCGTATGGGTCCCATGGTGTTATTTAAGATTTACAGTATTGCATTAAAGATGGTTAAAAAATATGTGAGAACCCAGAGAGATCATTTTGTACTGTGATCTGCAATTTAATGGAGACACAAACTCCTCACAGGGAAATGATTAGCATCACGGAGTTTTAAGCGGACACTCAACTAACACCTGAGCTCACTGCAATAGCAACAGGAGGGGCCAATGAAATTATTCAGTGTACGGTATGTACCCAAACAGTTAATGTTATGCAGTTATGACTTATACTGCATCTTTACATTTGTTTACATTGCTCTCGATTCAAATTGTACCATGTATGATCTGTAAGTGAATGAGTATGTATTTGATAAATTCTGACTTTTGTAGTAGATTCGTGTATATTTTATGGTAGCAGTAAATGAAACAGACTAGCAGCTAGATATACTTCATGCATTCATGACATACCTAATATTTTGTTGATGATTTCAATATTTCCAGGCTACGCAGTTCATCTTGGAAGTTTTTTAAATTGTCATAAATTTCCAAAAGTTTTTCTAATATCCTTATTGAAAAAAATCTATGTATAAGTGGATCCAAGATGTTCAAATCCATGTGGTACAGGGTCAACTATATATATGGGGTTTTCTTGTTTTATTTTCTGAGGATTTTTTTTTTTTAGATTAATTTAACCTCAGTTATCATCTGAATGTCAAGTGCCTGCCGAAACACTTCTTCTGGATGTTATTCTGCTACATATAAAAGCAGTATCTTCCCTGCCAATGTGATGTGGCAGCTGATTTTGACTCTTCTGACCTTCTCATGCTCTGAGCATCCTGAGTTCTTGTTTTCATTTCCTCTCACACAGGCTAAACCAAGAATTTGGATATTCTATGAACTGAAATGGCACATGACCAAAGTTCATATTTTGTAAGTGGCTAGAATTCACTTGAGAATATTGACATAATAATATAAACTTTTTTTTGGAAGGCAGATAAGGTGTGAACAGGCCTTCCCACAGAGGAAAATTTTAAATAAGCGGTCTTCGTTTTGTAAATATTGTTTTAATCTAGAAGTCATGTAATATTTGAAATGTCTCAATTTTAAAATATGCATGTTTCTTCCGATGCCATGGGGTTGTGTTTAGAAATTATGAAAACTTTATTACACAAAAAATTGTAAAAGCTCATACATAGTCCCTTTTGAGTCTGAAGGAGAGGATTCAGTCCATCTAGTACAGCTGTCTACCCAGAAAGAATTTTTTCTTGGTATATACTCAGCCCTTATTAGGATAACTATTGCAAAGGTCTATTTTAAAAAAAAGTTGTTGTTATTTTAAATTGAAATTTATCTCACTGTAATTCCCACTTATTGCTTTTGCACTGTCAACCCTGGCCAGTGGAACTTCATGATGAAAATGTTCTTCATCTGAACTGTCTAGTAAGGCAGCCACAAGCCACATACAGCTTTGAGGACAAGTAACTTGAGGAACTGGATTTTTCATTTTATTTAAGTTTACCTTATTTAAATTTAAACTTAAATAATCATGTGTGGCTAATGACTACTGTGTTAGATCAACACAGCTCTATCTAGTATTTTGCAGAACAAGCCAGCAACCCTTTGCACAAGTTGCCTCTTCAAAAATTTCAAAAGCGATTGACTTTTGTTTATTCTTCGTCAATGAATGTACACTTTAGAATTTCTTTTGTTGCTACTGCTGTCGTTATTACAATCGTGCTTTTCCTAGAGTCCCTTCAAAGTCGTAGGTTTTATAATTGTTTCTAGATGTTCCTTGGAGTCGTTTAACTGTTGTATTCTTGAGATAGTTCTCTCTCTCTCATTATCTCTCTCTCTCTCTATATATATATATGAAATAATGTAATGTAATCTGAACTCATGAAAAATAAAAATGCCCCGAAAGGTAAATTGCAGAATTTGGAGGCATTTGGAGACGTAGGAAACGCAAGACTGAAACAAATGGTTCTCAACTGGGAGCAATGTTGCCTCCCAGGGAACATTTGGCAATGTGCGGAGTTCTGTGTTTTGATTGTGGTGACTGAGGAGAGGTACTTTCTTATCTAGCGGATAGGGAATGGGGATCCTGTTCAGCATACTGCAACTCACAGGACAGAGCCCCCCACCACAAAAAAATCATCCCTCCCCAAATGTCAACAGAGCCAAGGCTGAGGCGGCGTGGTTTACACAAACACTTAGGAAAGAAATGTCACTGTTAGGCACATAGAGACCTCGTTCATTTGAAAGAAGGAACAAAAATGACACAAGGTGGCTTGCCGAGATGCACTACATTTGTAAAGTTTTCACAGCTGCATGTGTGTCTTTGAATTCCCCTTTCCTTATCAAGGACTCAAGTGAGTCAATGAATATGCTGGTAAATTTATTAATCCAAGAATGTCTTCAAAATTTCTTTACTCCTTTCTTTTCTCTCTGAAGCTATCATTACGAGTGTTGATATTATCATTTTTAGTCAGTTAAAATATAATTTATGTCTCCGTTTGTGCTTCCACTTTCCGGAGCACTGTGTTGTCACAAAGCCGCTGGTTAAGTAAGGAGCCCAGGGAAAAAGGACTTGATATTGTGAAGGCAACTTCTTAAGATATATATTTGGTGAGACTCCTTTTTCTTTGGAAATGTTTTATTTGGTGGTGTGTGAGGCCAGTTAATCTTTTTCCCTCATCTTGAGGCAGGAAATAATTAATACAACCTGGGGGAAGAGCCAGGCGAGCTGGTCAGAAGGAAATCTGACACCTTGTGAAATGTGTGTTTCCGGTTTCAGCCCTAGCGTGAAATTTCCCGAGGTTCACAGAAAGGTTCATCAAATCTTGGCAAGCTTCTTAGTAAACTGGGTAGTGTCAGATTCCAAAAGAAATGCGAAAGTTTTACCTGGCTTTAAATTTCAAGTGTAAAAAAAGGTTTCAGCAGTCCATGCAACGAGGCTTCTTGCAATATTGAGAAAAATCCAAGTTTCTTACTTTGGATAACATACTGGAAGAGACAATTCTCTGAGAATAAAACCTCCAGGGAGACACATTTCATAGCAACCCACTCATCCTCTTTCAGAACACGCAGAAGTTTTCAATGGACCTGGCTGCTATCACTGCACCAACAATTTCACATTGTTCACTATCACCTTGTATCATAAGGTTCCCACATTCAAAGCCAAGCTAGGGGGAAAATACTCTCTCCTAGAGCTTTTCAAAGTTCACAAGAGAGAGAAGAATGCATGGGATATTTCCTATCAAGTTCCAAAGAGTGGAAAAGAAAGTACAATGGTAAGAA
Source organism: Arctocebus calabarensis (assembly GCA_963573935.1). Classification (NCBI taxonomy): domain Eukaryota; kingdom Metazoa; phylum Chordata; class Mammalia; order Primates; family Lorisidae; genus Arctocebus; species Arctocebus calabarensis. The sequence continues at coordinate 41,230 of CAUYON010022767.1, read as the reverse complement.
TCAAGAGAAAATTCCTAAAATATTGTTCTTGGAAGGAGTTCTAGCAGACTGTGAAGAGAAGTCACATTTCCAAGTTCTAATAGCAGTGCTGGACTTTGAAATTAAAAAGGTAGAAAACCTCATTCTGATTTGAGCAGATTCAAGGTCTGATACACTGCATGCATTTTTAAAATCTCCTTGTAAAACCTCCACCCATGCACATAGTACCAAAGGGCTGCTTTGTCAAGTTCCCAGGGACTCTAGCGCACAGGCTGTTTGCAGCCCTGCTCAGTCAGCACAGGGAGGCTGGTGGCTTGCTGCTCCTTTTAAAGGAGCCACAGCCTGCCAGGGACTTGGAAGCATTACAGCCCATGATAAAATTTCTGGCAATTTAATTAACACAAAGACATTTGAACAGTTTCTAATGTTTATAATCTCCTTTTTTCTGAGTACCATATAATCAAGGATTCGACTGGAACAGAATTAGCCTACTTTAAGGACAACCCAAACAAATTCACACATGCCTAAGTTATTTAATCATTGGTGCTGAGAAATGGATATGGTTAAGCTGATGAACAATTTCTTCATAGTGTCTTTGATTGAAAGGAGTACTCTGATAGAGATATTGATCTCTGGGATAAATGAAAACACTGGGATGTTCAATTACATTGATTATTACTAACAACTTCTTTCTCACTGAAAGCAATATAAGGTCCATCAAATAAGGTCTATAGCCACACAGCAAAGGCCATTTTTCCGTGTTCAAAGCGTGGAAAAAAATGTTGCTACCAAATCTATCTTTTCGAACACCCCATAACGTAGGTAGCAGCTGCTGTCAGCTTTGACACATGCTAACACAAAGAGTGATGGAAGAGGTTGTTCTTTCTTGGTCTTTTTGGTAATCAAACACTCTGAAATTGTGCTTTATTGTTGGCTCCAAGTGAAATTTTCTTCTTATGGTGAACTTCCAAAGATTTGCTAAGGCCAAATCTAAAAATAAGGAAGAGGAAAAAAATTATAAATGTACGTTAATAATTGATGCTAAAAAGCGAATTTTCAAAATATTGTTAGGGAAGTCTTTCTCAGGGAAGTGCTACCTTTGGCCTCACATTACTAGGAAATTGTTCTAATTGTTTCAGTGAAAGAACTGTTTTTAAAAATAGCCTGGGGGCTCAGCGCCTGTAGCTCAAGCAGCTAAGGCACTAGCCACATACACCAGAGCCGGTGGATTCTAATCCAGCCTGGCCCCACCAAACAACAATGACAACTGCAACAAAAAATAGCCAGGAGTTGTGGCGGGCACCTGGAGTCCCAGCTAATTGGGAGGCTGAGGCAAGAGAATTGCTTAAACCCGTAAGTTGGAGGTTGCAGTGAGCTGGGATGCCACAGCACTTTACCCAGAGCAACAGCTTCACCCTCTGTCTCAAAAAAAAAATAGTCTGGAGTGCTCAGTTTTGGTTAGTGGTGAATGGAGTTTAGCAGGCCGGGGCTGGATTTGAACCCTCCAGCTCCAGTGTATATGGCTGGTACCCTAGTCGTTTGAGCTATAGGCGCCAAGCCAGTGACTGGAGTTTAATACCTGGGAAAATTCAAAATCTATTCTACAATACCCTGGCCTCACGATCTTTCTTTGGACTATAAGAAAGCCTTGAATGAACGCATAGCCTAAATAGAAGGATTGGTTCCTAGCAAGCAGTGAAGCTGCACTTTGGTTACATGCCGACCACTGGTGGCCCAAGTGGATGAAATGATTCTTTGGTTTGGGAAAAGAATGTACAAGAATGCAGGAAGAGCTGAGTGACGTTAGCACACAGACGAGGGATGTCATCACGTCAGTATCACAGCAGGCTTTTTCTCCAACTCCTGTTTTCTGGCCCAGTAGAGAGGAGATACACTTTTCTCCAGAAACTTTGCAGCAAAACTCAGTATTTTCCTAAAGGTGACAGTTTAGCATTCTGCTAAGCAGACAGTAAAATGAGCCTGACAATTACTCCTTTTTAAACTTTCCACTGTCACAGGGCTAAAGAATTTCTCAAGGAAATTAATGGCAGGCACTTTAAAAAATCAAGTAGAAAAGAAATTCTTCACTGAGGGAAGTCGGCCTGAAATTTATGGCAGTAGAAAATAATCTAATGGTGTAGCTGTACTTTTAAAAGACTGGATAATTTTATGTTCAATAACAATATTTGTAAGCTGGCATGCTAAAATGGAGAAATCAAATCTCATGCTTCAAAGCCTAGTCTCGTCACTGCAGGTGTCTGGGAGGAATGTTTTCATTACATACATCATTATAAACCAGCCGGGCAAATTACTGTCTTTTTCTGCCTTTATGTGAAGCACGAGGAACTGGTCATTGCAAATGGCCTAAGACTAAGTTAAATGTTTGACATTGCAATTGTTTGGGCTATTTTCCCATTAGCTAAAGAATAGAGGTGCTGGGGCTGTGTGGGGTTGGGTGGGGTTCCAGTGGGGAAGGCAGAATATTATAAAGAGGTTAGTTTCTTCACATTTGGTTAATTTAGAAGCTGACAACTGTATTTCCATTACCTATTGGTAAAAGAGTGCGAGATGAGAAGAAAGGCAAATCCAAAGAATGATGTCAGCTAAATGCCCCAAGTTTAACCAGGTGACAGAGAACCCTGGGGCTCATTCTGTTTCCAGTACATATTTGTGTGAGCTGACAATTCACTAAAATCCCAATCATCTCGGTACGTAGTGCCAGTTTTCTACAGTGGAATTATGGAGTTAACTTTAAAAATCACTTATAAAAATGCTGAAGGAAATCTAAGGTGAGAAAGGTTCAACCTTAAAAGAAACAAGAGTAATAATAATTATGCTCTCAAAGATTTCAGTTATAAACAGATCCATCTGGAGCTGAATTCAAACAGACTCTATTATTGAAAAGCCCAAAGAGCATTATTATAAGGGAGTTTGATTCATCAGGGTACATCAAAACCAAGTATCAAGGACAGCGTAACACCCAGGCTGAATGCAGTTGACTGTCACGCAATTATTGCCTCCCACTTCAAACTAATTGTAAGAAAGGGCTGTCTGATTCACAGAATAGTTTTAAGAAACGTAGTTGAATTACTTTCAAGCAGACTGACGCTATCGTTGTTTTAACCAAAGGCCTCCTTATCCTTCAAATAATAAGATTACAGGCAAATGCACTCTTATTCTTAGCCAATGATTTCTTATCTATTGAAAGTCTCTTGTAACTTAAAATAAGCACTAATGTGTCAGCCATTTAAAAGTAATCAATAATGATAAATAAAGGCTTCTTGTGCATTCAATTTAGATGACTACAGGAAAAACAAAAAGATGGGAAAATTGGTGGCTTTCTTTAGCTAACCTTTGCAGTCAAATTATCACTAGATAAAAACACATGATTGCCATTAGGCTTCTTAATATATTAACGTGGTTTGATTTTCTCGTTACTACCTGGAGACCTAAGTAATAGCAGACTGGAGTCACATTTCCCAGCAGTGTTACCCAGGGCCATGACTTCAAGAAGAAACAGTGAAGGAGGGTTGTCTCACGAACAATGTTGGTAAATGCTCACATTACAGGTAAACTATGTGTAAATGCCACAGTGTAGCCTTATGTCTCCCACCTGGAAACGAGAAATACTCAGTAGTCATTTCCATCCATCTCGTGCTGAGTTTTACATTAATAAGGTAATACCTTTAAATTCTCCAAGGTTTCAGGGAGAAAGGCACACAGGGAGAAGGATTGGTTATTATTTCTGAGACCTCCTGTCTCGAGCCAGCTTAAAGGCTGAGGGTCCCGAGGTGGTGCTATAATAGCGGCACTAATAACGTGCAGTTACAACATACCTCACCAGAGGTGCTCCGAAGGCATTATACACATTTATTCATTAAACCTGAACACACCCCAGAGATAGGTTAACTGCTATGATACCCTTTTATGCCAAAGTAAATGAAAACAGAGGGGGAAGCAAGTTAGTCAAGGCCATATAACAAACCTGGGCTACAGCTGGAGCAGGGGTGGGGTCTGACGTTCCCCAGTGGTTCAGGGAAAAGTCTGGCCTCATTTAGCAGGAGCATATACCTGTGTGTAGTGTATGTTTGCTTAATTTTACATCATCTTGTTCTAGAAATGGCTGAAGAACACTTAAAAATATATTGTATGTATGTCTAAGGGGAAAGACACAGGAAAATAAGGATGTAAAAATGAGCTAACTCCTAGGATGAAGCACTGTTCTACGTGAACGATGTTTGGCCAATGCACTCATTACAGATAAGCTGGGTACGAAAGGAAACATAGAACCTCAGTTTCCACTATTTGTGTGCCTTGGAAAGAAAATGTGGGGTTCCAGGAAAGAAAAGTCTACAGAAAATCTTAAAGACTTGTCAAAATGGAATCTGAGCCAATTTGTTGAGTATCTTCAGGGCCCGATAGACTCCTGACTCTGGTGGGAAGTCTTCTACAGGCAACCATTAGAGAGTGTGGCATTTCCTCCCCACCTGGGGAGGGGAACAACAGAGACAACCAGATAAACTAGGAGGGAGCAGTGGGAGGGGACAGCGGTGCTCTATTCCCTTTAGAGAGGTTGGAGGTCATAGGTGAATTAGTGCCACAAATGAGGCCGTGACCCACAGTCTGGGCAGAGTTTACAGGTACGGAGGTATTTCTCAACGGCATGGACAGCATCCCATAGTGCGGTCAGCAGCCACATAGGCCCGCAAAGGTCCCCCTGAGCTGGGACTTCAGAGCTGCAACTTCATGAGAGAGGATTCTTCCCTCTGCTCTCCCTGCCTTAGGTCCTCAGCCCTCAACCTCTGTTCTTCTAAAGCTTTAAAAAGACAAAATATATTCTTCTTGGACTAGCATGGCTTAAATGCAATCCTTTCTCAAAGGCAATCAATTTATCAACCTTTCCTTTAGTAGAACACTAATCATATCAGCATACGTTAGTTGGGGTGTATGGATTCATTCCTCTCATTGTTCCTTGACGGGCTGATCTAGTACATGGGCACCAAGTCGCACATGTGATCAGGCATTCATGGATAGAACCTGGAGATCGGGTGGGAAATACTTCGGGTCTCAGTATTTAAAAAGATCAGCTTGCAGCAATTCCGCGGGCCCCTTGGAAGTCCAAAGCTGTTTTCTCTCTGTGCACTGGGGTTTTATTTCTCCTGACTCTCACAGGATGAAGGTTCCCATGTTCCCTGAATTAGCTGGGTTAAGGGATCATCCTGTTCTTCCATCTGCACTATCTATTCTGTGTCATTTCCCTAGATGTGAAATTCAGCCTCAGATTCATCAGGAAATTTCACCAACTCATAAACAACTTTGTGGAAATGGTAAATTCAATTATTTTTGCTTGGGAGGAATTTATATTCCAACAACAAACTATTTCAAGTTGAACACTAAAAATTTCCACTGATTAATTAATTAATTCAGTCATTCTTTTCTTCAAAAATAGTTTTTTTTTTTTAAGTACCTACACTATGCCAGGCACAGTTCAAGGTGGTTGTAGGTTTATTAGTGAACAAAACTGACAACAATCCCTGCCCTTGTAGAGATTAAAGTATAGCAGATTTGAAAAAAGACACTCTATATGCCTAGGGTTTTTTTCCTGGCTTCTCCCTCTGTTACAGGCTCCAATATCCCCCACATTTTACTAGCTTTTCCCTCCCACTACCTCTTAGGAATTAAAATAAAGTCCTCCACTTCTCTTATGCAGTGTTGTTGAACAATTCATGTGGTGCCTCGATGCTTGAACCTAGGTTCTCAGGTGCTCTAAGTGACCTAAAATCATATATTTAAATATTTTCTTAATTAAAGTCAGTCACTTCTTTATGAGTAATAATGTCAGAAGGGGAAAATTATTTTTATTATTTATTTTAGTGATTTAAAAAATATTTTCATCAATATATTAGCCTTTAAAGAGTGGTTCATGGAGAAGCAATCCATCTACTTTCTAATGACCCTGGTAATTCACCATATTCTAATCCTTACGGTAAAGAATTGGGACTTAGGTTCACTGATCCACAAGAGAATTCCTCAATGACATCAATAAATGTTTGGGATCTGCTCAGAATTGCACACATTTTAAATTTAACTAACATATAGCAGTTACAATGTGCCAGGCATACTTTTAAGAGTTTTACAAATATCAACTCATTTAATCCTCATTATAGTCTACAAGGCAGACACTGCGATTTTTAAGCACAAAGCTAGAAACCCAGGTGTGAATTAACTACAGGAGGCCTGTCCATGTACAGTGATAAGGAGGCTTAGGCCAGCTGTGTAGAGCTGTTGCATAGTGGATGCCTCTTAGGAAAGATGTCTCCCCAGCCATTCCCTTTTGTCTGCCAATGCCCATAATTTGCCCAAACTACGTTTAAGCTATTAGGAAGTAGAAAGATCTCAATGAATGAGGTGTTCTCTTTGTGTGGAAAAAATAGTAATCTTGAGGATATTGATTACAGATTTTTCCAAATTACCTAAGGTGAGAGCATTTTATGGAGAGGGAGGGGAAAGATGTCCTTAAAAGGAAGTTAGAAATTAATCTGGGCCAAAAGCAGAGGCCCAAAGAGCCATTTTCACAAAGAAGGGTGTCAAGCGTGGTCCCCTGTTATTATTATTATCCCTTTCATCATTGTCATCATTATCACTAATTTTGCTCATGTTGTCAACTGCAATACAATATATTTTAAAAAAGAAACAGGGAGAGAAGGTAGAAGAAAAAAGCAAGACAGTATGAATTTAAAGATAAAAATTAAAAATTGAGAATAAGAGAATAAAGCAGACATAAAAGAATTAAAATTCTAGCAGAATAAAATGTAGGGTTTAAGACTAAGATTAAATAAATGAGATTTAAAATAAAAGATAAAAGGTGGATCATTAAAATTATAAAACTATAGATGATTAAAGAAAGAGATAAAATACTTAAGCCCATAAGATAAAATGGTTAAATATAAAAATAGATAAAACTAAGGGATTAGTAGGAATTAGTCACTAAGTAGCAAAAAATTAAGGCATATCCTCTAAAAATAAAGAGGATTAAAGAAAATACATTAAGAAGAAATTAGAGAGCTACAGAAGAAAATAGGAAGGAAAAAATGTTGTCTCTGAGCAGTCAAGAAATGAGTCTTGTTTAAAATGTTCATGCAGTGGAACAACCTCCTTTCCGAGCTAAGAACTGGGGGAGGAAGAGAACACAGAGATGGTTTCTTTCTTGGCCAGAAGCTCAAACTCCCCAGAGACCTTTTTAAGCCATGCTTGATTTGCTGAAAAGCAAGTCTCCTTCAGACAAACTGAGAACTAGGACACTTCTGAACTTTCTCTGCTTGGTCCTAAGACTTTTTTTTTTTTTTTTAGTCAGAGTCTCACTATGTTGCCCTCAATAGAGTACTGTGGTGTCACAGCTCACAGCAAACTCTTGAGGGGCTTAAGAGATTCTCTTGCCTCAGCCTCCCAAGTATCTGGGACTACAGGTGTCCACCACAGTGCCTGGCTACTAAGACTTTTTTTTTTTAATGCCACCCACTAATATGATATGCTCTTTATTTAGGGCACAGTCTTTAAGTCTCAAGTCTCACAGATGGAACTTACACACCCCTATGGAATACAATGGTCGACTTTAGAGAATCTGGATCATGAGCGACAACCATAATGTTAATAAATTTTATTTTCTGTTAGATCTCCTTTCTGCAATTTGTAAATTTCTCTTAATGAAAAGTTATGTTTTTAATGGTTGTATGATGAGAGTTTTTTTCCCCACACCTCCCACAAGAGTAGGGTAGCTAAATTGCTACTACATACAGTAAATATTATGCATTTGCCATTTTTTACTATGATGTCATTTTTTAAGTTGTTTCATGACTTTTAAAAATATCCTGTTGCTGTGAACATGGATGTTGGCCTTCCTTTATATCTAGACTGAGGGAAGTACTCAGGAACTGGGGAGGCTGACTGAGTCACAGCTTCCCTATGGCTGGCCCTGTGTTTCCTTTCCGTTTGAGAAAGGGAAATGCATTCTTTCTTCCCCAGATGCTCCTCCTTTTGGCAGGCATGTACGAGTTCCATCACCCACCCTGCCTGGTTAGCAAAAGTTACAGGGTTAAGAGTGAGTATCTGATCTCCGCTGGGTCAGTCAGATAGAACTTGACCGTCTAACCTGCAGATTGGCCCAGGAAATGAAAATGTGACCTAACCCAGCCAATCAGAGGTATTCCTGGAGATTTTCCTAATCTGAGCCAAAGAGGAGAAGTACCTGGTAACCCGCATGTCACTAGGAGACAGAACTTTGAGGAGAAAAACTTGAGAAAATGAAACCAAACTTAATAAGCCAAATGCTGGGGAACCCTGCCTGGCCGCTGAGCTGTCCATCATGAGACTGTCACTGCTCTGCTATCTTCTGAAATCAGTAAAGGCAAATTCTTCCTGCCCCTGGTGTTATCCACAGAGAATAGTGTCCAATAGCAGGGTGGCTTGGGTCCTTATTTAATGAGAAAAATTGTCTTAGTATAATTTTTATCCTTTTGCAAGCTAGGGTAAATTAGCAAGGGTTGGTAAGGGCTAGTTGACATACTAATCATTTAATTTGTACCCTTCTCCAGGGCCCACTGGAGAAATGAGTTTCTTATGGCAGATTTCTTCCATAACAAATATTTTTTCTCAGAGTCCTCATTAGTGCCATTTAGGCACCTGAGAGATTTACCTACATGTGTTTGATCCTCAGACTCTAAATCAAAATTCTGTTCCCAGAAGTTTTTAAAGATTATTCTATAACCACCTGCATAAAGCACTCATTTCAGAAAGTTGTCAGAGAAGCCTGACTGATTGAGCTGGGACACTGGCCTCTTGCCCTCAGACTGAGACTTGCACTGTTAGCTCCCCTCCCCAGGCCTTCAGACTTGGGTGAACTACACCACAGGCTGTCCTGGGGCTCCAGTTTGCAGGCACAAGTCCTCAGATTTCCATAATGGCAGGAGCCAGTTCTTCATAATAAATCTCTCTCTCTCTCCTCTTATTTCTGTTTTTCTTGAGAACTCTCTAGTATAATCATGAAGAAAGATAAAATGTTGCCAATTAAAGTATGATAAGAATTGGCAAACTTTTCCTGTAAATGATGATAGTAGGATGATAGTAGATGATTCGGGTTTTAAGGTCCATACGGCTTTTGTCACGGTGACTAAATTCTGCCATAAATAGCAAGAAGGCAGCCACAGACGGTATGTCAACAAATGGCCATTGCTGTGTTCCAATCAAGTTTTAATATGGGCTAGGAAATCTGAATTTCATATAGATTTCATATGTTATGAAACATTATTTCTCTTTGATTTTTTAAACTGTTTAAACATTAAGAATTAATCTTAGTTCTAGAACTGTGCTAGAGCAAGTAGTCAACTGAATTTAACTGGCAGGCCATTATGATTTCTTGTCACATTAATTACAAGATGCACCTGGATTTAAGAGTTGTCAGAATTCAGAAATATGAACATTTTAGATTGAATCATTTTAGCTAACTCAGTATTAAGTATTAGATCTTTTGGATTTCCTGGATTTTAATATCAATAATATATCTCTAAATGCTTTGCCACTTAGAAGGCTTTGCCAATCAATAATGAGCACTGGTAAGCACAGAATCTGTCCTTTCTGGAAAATAGTGAGAATCTAACATGGGATGGAGAAGGATGAGAAGAAAGTGAGAGTTGGGGAATTTGGGGCACTCTCTTGGGATCTCAATGTTCAGAAGAATAATGATACATGCAATTTGTCTTTGTATCTTTATACACATTGTTTTATTGAATTTTCAGCATGGATCTATAAGGTAGCCATTGTAGAAATTATCTGTTGATCAAAAAATAAACACATAACTGATAAGAGGTAGACACTCACTTTGTCTTTGAACTATAACTGATAAGAGGTAGACCCTCACTATGCAAAAAACCCTAATATTCAGTCAGTGAGTATTTCTAAGGGTGAAGGCTAAGCAGACATATTTCAATGCACTTGGAAAAAGAGATGAGAAAAAGAAGTAAGATCTAACACTCCCAGTCTCTCGAATCATCACCACTTCAGCAAATTGCAGGGGGCAGAGTTTCTCTCTCATGATCATAGTTACAGGGTCACAGTTTTTCTTTTTCATTTTCCCTACAGTATTGACTTTAGCAGAAGCTACTACCTCTTACCCAATATTAGTACAAAGTTATTTGTGGGACACTGTATGGATATATCTGAGCTAAAATATAGCTGGTTTCTTAATTAAATGTAAACATTTTGACAGTTATCTCTGATTTCACTTCCTTGTTCTGTTTTGGTTCTCTTCCTCATTTGAGCCAAGTAACATAATATGGTAAAAATAACACGGACTTTGGACTCAGCAATTTGAATCCAGATGTACCGTTTATTAGTTTGTGACTCTTGGCAAATTAATTAACCCTGCTGAACTCTTTTGCTGTTTTCATTTTAAAAAGAGATTAATATTACCAAAAGTGTGGAAAAGTTATCAGTGAATTCATACATGTAATGCCCATACAAACATGCCAAGTACATAGTAATCTGTGTCAGCTATAATAATTGTATGCATTATATGAGAATTATATGTAAAATGTCAAAATTAACAACATAATGTCACATTTCAAGGAACTAGAAAAGACCAGACCAAACCAAAGCCAAAGAAAAGAAATAACAAAATGGAAACAACAACAACAAAAAAAGCATCAACGAGACAAAAAGTAAAAATTTGTTCTTTAAAAGATAAATGAAATTAATAGACTACTAGCCAAATTAATCAGAAATAGAAAAGAGAGGACTCAGATAACCCCAACCAGAAAACAAAAAGGAGACATTACAGATGATACCACAGAAATACTAAATATCATCTATGAATACTATGAAAGCCTCTATGGAAACAAACTAAAAAACCCAGAGGAAATGGATAAATTCCTGGAAATACGCAACCTCTCAAACCTAAATCAGGAAGAAATAGAAATCCGGAGCAGACCAATAATGAGCAGTAGGACTAAAGTACTAATAAAAAAATCTCACTCTCCAAAAAAGGCCTTGACCAGATAGATTCACCATCAAATTCTATCAAACCTGCAAAAAAGAATTGGTTCCTATCCTACAGAAATTGTTTCATCACAGGGAGGAGGGAAACCTCCATTACTCCTTCCATGAAGTATCAAGTATCAAGTACCTTGATACCAAAGCTGAGAAAGGAAACAGCAACAACAACAACAACAACAACGAGAACAACAAAAACCACAGACCAATATCCCTTATGAACTCAGATGCAAAAATCCTCAACATAATACTATCCAACCAAGTTCAACAGCAAATGAAATGACAATCCACTGTGATCAAGTGGGTTTCATTCCAGAGATGAAGGATAATTTAACATATGCAAATCAATAAATGTGACTCACTACACAAATAAAAACAAATAATATATTGATTATCTCAATAGATGCAGAAAAAGCATTCAATAAAATCAAGCACCCTTTTTGATAAAAGCCTACAAAAACTAGGCATAGAAGAAACATACCTCAAAATTATAAAAGTCATATGTGACAAACACCCAGCCAATATCATACTGAATGGGGAAAAGTTGAATGCATTTTCCCTAATAACGAACATGACAAGGGTTCCCATTGCCATTATTCGATTTAACATAGTATTAGAAGTCCTAGCAAGAATTAGGCAAGAGAAATAAATAAAGGGACTCTAAGTTGAGAAAAGAGGTCAAATTATCCCTGTCCACTGATGTTATGATCATATATCTAGAGAATGAAAAGACTCCCGGAATTTATAAATAAATGCAGCAAAGTCTCAGGTTACACAATAATATACAAAAATCAGTAGATTTTCTATATAGTAATAACAGGCAACTCTGAGAGTCAAACCAAAAACTCAATGCCATTCATAATAGCTACAAAGAAAATAAAATACCTAGGAATATTAACTAAGGAGGTAAATGATCTTTACAAAAAGAATTACAAAACACTAATGAAAAAAATCACAGATAATGCAAATAAGTGGAAAAAAAATCCCTGCTCGTGGATTGGCAGAATTAACAACATTAAAATGTCCATACTCCCCAAAGTGATTTACATATTCAATACAATCTCCATCAAAGTACCAATGTCACTTTTCACAGATCTAGAAAAAGTAATCCTAACTCTCATTTGGAACCAACAAAGAGCCTGAATAGCCAGAGCACATGTCAATTAAAAGAACAAATTTAGAGGCACCATCTTAACTGACTTCAAATTATACTACAAGGTTGTAGTAACCAAAACAGCATGATACTGAGCTAAAAGTAGAGACATGGACCAATAGAACCGAAGAGAGAACCCACAAGTAAAACCATCTACTTATAACCAACTGATTTTCAGGAAAGCAGAAAACAATGCACATTAGGGAAAGGAAGCCCTATTCAATAAATGTTTGGGGGGAAATTGGATAGCCATACGCAGGAGAATGAACTAGGACCCCTATCTCTAGCCATATACAAAAACAAATTCAAGATGGATAAAAGATTTAAATATAAGGCTTAAGACTATAAAAATTCTAGAAGAAAATGTAGAAAAACTCTTCTAGACATTGGCCTAGGCAAAGAATTTCTGACTAAGACCTCAAAGGCAAACATAGCAACAACAAAAATAAATAACTAGGACTTAATGAAATTAAAAGGCTTCTGCACAGCAAAGTCAATAATCAACAGAGTGGGTAGACAACCTATAGAATGGGAGAAAATATTTGCAAACTATATATCCAACAAAGGATTAATTTCCAAAATCTACAAAGAACTGAAACAAATGGGCAAGAAAAAAATAAGCAACCCCATCAAAAAGTGGGTAAAATTCATGAATAGAAGTTGTCTGAAAGAATAGACAAAATCAACAAACATATGAAAAAGTTTCATTTTTGCTAATTATCAGAAAAATGCAAATAAAACTACAAGATACCACCTAACCCCTATCAGAAGGGCCATTATTAAAATGTCAGAAAACATATTTGCTGGTGTGGATGCAGAAAGAAAGGAATACTTATACACTGTTGGTGGGACTGCAAATTAGTGCAACTTCTAAAAACAGTATTGAGATTCCTTAAAGAAATAAGTGTATACCTGCCATTCTATCCTGTGATCCCACTGCTGAGTACCTACCTAAAGGACATGAAGTCATTTTGTAAAAGAGACACCTGCACTTGATTATTTATCACAGCAAAGATGCAGAATCAACCTAAGTGCCCATCAATTCAGGAGTTGATAAAGAAATGTGGTTGTGGTGGTGCCTGTGGCTCAAAGGAGTAGGGCACTGGCCCCATTTGCTAGAGGTGGTGGATTCAAACCCAGCCCCGGCCAAAAACCACAAAAAAAAAAAAAAAAAAAAGAAAGAAAAGAAATGTGGTTGTATGTATATTATGGAGTTCTACTCAGTTATAAAAAGGAATGAAGTCATTTGCAGCAATTTGGATGGACCTGGACATTGTTATCCTAGGTGAAGTATCTGAGGAATGAAGAACCAAGCACTGTTTTCACTAATAAGGGAGTGTTAAATGGTGGGTACACATGAGCACAAAGCAATATAAAGGAAATGAGAAACCAAGGAAGTGGGAGAGTGGGGGGATGTGGGATAAACATTTATGAGGTACTGTGAATGCTATACTTTTTTTTTTTTTGAGACATAGTCTCATTATGTGGCCCTTGGTAGAATGTTGTGGCATAACAGCTCACCACAACCTCTAACGCTTGGGCTTAAGCTATTCTTTTGCCTCAGCTTCCCGAGTAGCTGGGACTACAGGTGCCTGCCACATGCCCAGCTATTTTTTGGTTGCAGTTGTCACCGTTGTTTAGCAGGCCCAGGCCAGGCTCGAGCCCACTACCTTCGGTGTAAGTGGCCAGTGCCCTACTCACTGAGCTATGGGCACTGAGCCAATGATATACTTTTGATAGGCATAGCGAGAGGCCTGATTTAAGCTTCGTATAACGTATCTATGTCACAAAAGCACGTGTATCCTTAATTAATATTTTGAAATAAAAAGAAAACCAAAAAAACTTTTCAAACCAATCTGTCTTCTTTCTTCTCATTCTAGTCCTTTGACAGTGTGCACTTGTTAAATATTTGTGGTACAGATAAATGATATAAACTCTCACATAATAAATTCTATTGCACTTAGAAATCTACAAGATTTGGTTCCTAGCACCATTTTCTCCCCCAAGGAATGCTATATTCTAAAATTACGGCTCTACTCATTGTTCTCAGAGAAGCTCCTAACCATGAGAATAGAGCACCCTCTTTTTTCCTAAGTGGAGACTGAGCATCAGCAGCTATTTGTGGACATTTAAAAGAGCCAGTGCTGGAGTGGACATCTGATCATCTTTTATGTTGGGAAGAAAACATGCAGTGAGTGGTAAAGTGGCACTAGCCTTGACATGGTCCAGATCATAAAGCAAAAAAGAAAAAGGGTGAACAACGACCGCAGAACTCTCCCTTATCATTTAGCTGTTGCTAAATTGACAACAAGCACGTTCATTTTTCCTGAATCTGTGGATTGTCTGGGGGTTAGGCGACCTCCCCTGGGGCCTGTTCTTCAGGCTGTGGCTCCTTGAAGCTGGCTTCATGTGTGCTCATCCCAGGTTGAATGGACAGTAGCTATGAGGACAACTCTCCTCCTGGCCATGGCATCAGCACAAGAGAGCTAGCAGAAACACATGCGGCCTCCAGTGACTAAAGCTTGAAATTGGCTCACCGTTGCTGCCACTATGTCCTGGGGGCCAACACGAGGCTCACAGAGGAGCCCAAGTCAAAGGGCAGACAAATGCTTTTGGGAGAAACTGCACAATTCCACGGCAAAAGGCAGGGACCCTGGAAAGGTGAAGAATTGGCCTGCTAATTCCATCTTCCACACCTGATCCACTAAATTCACTGCTAATTGAACAGAAGGATTTTTGTCTTGAACATTGGTGTCATGATTCTGTTCCTAATCTCCTCTCACCCTTCCTTTCTGCGATTGTCCTCAAGACATGACTTGAAAGGAACAGGAGACAGACAGGCTTGCCTCCAGCACACATTCCTGAAAATTTAACTCAGTCGTCTCACACAACAGATCCTGAAGAGGTAATTGCCTTGTCTCAAGCGCCGGCTCAGCATTTGTCCTGCTGCAGACGTGGAATGGGTTTCAGATGGAATGGAGGAGAAACTAGGAGAAACGTGAATTGACACATGGAGTTGGGTTCCTTCAGTGGGTGCAGATGAGACTTTCTGAGAAGTAGACGGCGCTTACCTAGCAGTTTTGAGGAGGAGTGTAGAGGAGAAGGCACTGACTTCAGTGATTTTGAACTCGAAGGAGATGCTTCCTTTGTCCCCCTGGCTTCTAACATTTCACACTATTGGTTTCCAGTATATGATAGAATGTGAGTCTGAATAATACAGAATTCTGATTTACCACAGCTAATGAGAGAATTGACACAATTTACTGACCATAAATTCTAACAACAACATACATAAAGTACATTGGATAGTCAGATTTGGGGGGAGAAATGCCAATTCAACTAAAGGGTTTTGTTTGTTTTCTTTTGGTCATTGGCAAGGATAGGCTTTATGGATAGTTCATAAGTCATTTCATAAGCTATTTTTCATTGTCAGGTTTGGAGAATCATACTGAGGGAGATTGTGGTTTAGCAGGAGAGAGAGAACTTGATTGGGGTCCAGCAGCCTTGGTTTCTCTTCCAGGGCCTGTCCCTAACTTGCTGTATGACCACAGAAGCTCTCTTTAGCTTCAGTATTTCCATCCTGTAAGTTGACTACTTTGAACCCCATGATTTCTCTGATTTTTAGATTTTCAGAGATTTCACAAGTAGTTATTATAAGATAGACTTTTTCATGTGCGAAGCTAAGTTTAGACAAGACTAGAGAGGAAGAAATTTCTCCAAGGCAATGGCATAGACTTACCAACTTTATCTTTTTGGCTTTATGGTTCACTTTTAGGTACGAGCATTCTAGACCTCGTAACAGCTTCCTGTTGAGTTGGGTCCTCCTGCAGAGTAAGTTCCTCGTCCCTGGAACACATGCCACATTAAAGTGTGCTGAGAGTCACATGGAAACCTAACACCTCTGAAAGTAGCTTGCCAAGTACGGTGTGCCTGGCAAAAGGGGCACACGAGGGGAGAGCCTTCCTTTTCCAGTACCTTTCCCCACTCTCCATCCTTGCTGCCTACTGAAAATGAAAAACAATTATGTCCCTCTCACCATGGATACAATAGTACAGAAAATAAACAGTGACTGATTAAGGGAAGTGGTTTTATTACAGGGGTTTTAAAAAACCCATATCATCAATAATAGCAATAATGAAGAAAAGGGTTATGAATAATTAAGCTTAACAATATAGTTGTGATAACAATAAAAACCAGTGAATAATGCAATTTTATTTGTAATAATGTGACTGTTGAACATGACGATGTTTCCGTGGTTTAGACTGTTTTTGGCAGAGGTGTAAGGACAGTGTGGCTTTTCATTTATTTCCCCTAAGAATGTGTCTGCGAGAGCTGTGACTCTGCTCTCTTCCCACTTCCTCTTCACTCCTTACTCTTGTAATTATATAACATGCACACTCACTTTTAGTTTCCTCTGATGACTCAAGCCTGGGATTCGCACCAACAGTGTAAAAACTGAACTCAGCAATGGTCTTCTTGCAATGGAAGGTCCAGGCAGTCAGGGGTTATGTGTATCAGGCTGGCTAGCAATCCCTTGGGTATTCAGGTACCTTCCTCCACCCCTCCCTTGCAGAGCAATAAGCCTGTGCAATCATGGAGGAAAATTAAGGCAAAGCTTGAGCAGACAGTGCCTGGCAGACTCCTAGAAACACCAACATAGCAACCCCATACACAATAGCAAGTCTTACTTCACCAGCCTGTTGCCTTTGGTATTTTTGTGAGGTGGTTAATATGCAGTTTAAGGGACCAAACAGTTTAGCCACAGGCTCCAGTGCCAAGGAGTTACAGCATCTGGATCCAGATTGCTCGACTGGTTAGAAAGCATTATGTAGGTTATCTGATTCTCCAGGAGACACAAAGGTGGCAGAGTAAATGATATCTTCTCCCCAGGGAAACTACCATGCATAGATAATGGGGCTGCTAACAGAACCCCTCGTCCTCCTCCCCTTGGACAATATGTGTCACACTGAAACAGAAATAATAAAAAAACTTGGAGCATATCAAAGATAAGACCTTGGTGTTTTTATTTCTGAAAGATTTTGTGAGCTTGACTGTTACTAACCCAACCAAGTACATATGATTATTGCCAAAAAATAACCCCTGTCTTTGTGTTTCGGTCTGTGCTTCCCATTAGTAGGGGAAGAAAGTCGTGTTTTAATTTTGCATGGCAATTCGGAGAGATTGGAAAGGACTGTAATTCAAAGGGTCCTTTGAATTAAGTATATATTTAAGCAGATAAAATATATTAGGTAGACTCTATTTGAAGATTCTAAAATTTTCTTCTGGTTTTTCATGGGAACTTCGATTAGCTTAGAAAAATGGGTCATTTTTCAGAAAGACAGAATTATATCACAGTTGTACCACTTTTATGAAGTTGTATAATTTTATGAATTATAATTTATGTAGGAATCGAGTATTTGTCAAGTCTTAGTGTAAGTGTGCTGAAGTGAGTAGAAGTGATGAAGAGGTTTGGGAACAGTCGATAGTAAGGCAAAGTTATTTTACTGCCATTACTATGTTATTCTTTTTGAGGGTTACAAATTTACGAATTTATGTAAATTTTCATTTTCTCGTCTTGACAATCATGAGCTAGTTCCTATAATCATTCCCATTTTATATGTGAAGTAAAGTTTGTCTCGATGTGAGGCAGTCTGAAAATTCCTAAGATTTCTATTCACAGGGAGTGAGGCTCAGCCCCGTGTTTACCATTTACCAGTGTTATTCTCTTGTCAAGTTGTTGGACAAGTGGAAGTGGTCTCCCTTAAACAGCGATATTAACATGTGTCTCTGGGGGTGGGGGATTGGGAAGATTTTCTGCCTCTCTCTTCTTAGCCCCAGATTTCCACATTGGTAGCTCCCAGTATCCTCATGCTTCAACATGCATTTTACCAATACCTGTTCAGTCACTTGCTCATTTCTACTCTGCCTCCTGTGTCTGCCACTGTATTCACTCTCCATAGAACTTTTCCAAAATGGAAATTTGTCAACATGATTTCTCTGCCTTAAATCTGTAGACAACTCCCTTTATCTACAGGGAAAAGGTCAGACTCTCTTTACTGTGTATGTCAAGATTCCAATGTCCATTTGGACGGTCTCTACCTTCCTCATCTCAGGCTACTGACTTTTGTGCCCCAATGATAACCATTGCACATTACCTGTAGGTAACTTCATGTACCCTCCTGTCCTGCCTCTATATCTTTGTATAAGCTGTACCATCTGCCAGGAATGTCCAACCTAAATTACTTCTGGGTAAACTACTTCTCTGTAAAAATCCAACTTAACAGCAATTACTATATAAATAATTCTATTTGGTCAGTAGCTGGATGTACTAAATTATATTGAGTTCTTTAGTTTTTCTTTCTTTTCCATTAAAGTTAAAAGTTAATTTTTATCAGCTACACACATACAAGATTTTCAGTGTCAGCTGGTACTATAATGCTAAAGAGAATGCAAGTTCCTTGCCTCACTCTTGTCTGCCTTCAGTTTCTACTTCTATGAGGAGGCCACTTCCAAATAGTTTAGTAGTTTCATCTAGTTACCTCAATATTTCCAAACAATATACTTATGTATACCAGTTTTAGTTCTAACTGCCTATTCTATTTATTCATTTTTATCTTTGTTCTTTTTATCAAATATCTCTGAATATTTAGCTGACTGTATATATCTGTTAATGACGCATGAAGATGTGGACTAGAAGTTCCAAATTTGAATTTGTGGGTGGAATTTGTTAAATGCTAGTCTTCCCCTAGAGTGATGGGGTTAGAATTCTTTATTGGAAGGTCCCCAAATGGGAATATCTGTAGGGAGTTTCTCTTGAGAGTAATTCTCCCCTCTTGTTGGTAGATGTAAGGCTGAGAACCATTCTTTTTAGAACTTCTCCAAGGAAGGAGGCTGGAGTAATGCTCAGATTGTAAGCGTTCACTTAACCCTCCTCTTTTAGGAAGCAATCACATCTCTCACTATGGCCTAGCTTTCTTACATCTGGAGGTTTTGTAATTCAACGTCACTAGCAAGTACAATCTTAGCCTTCTGTCAGAGATGGGTCAGGGGCTATCTCTGGGCAACCAGGGTACAGGCCGCCATCTGTTTCTTAAACAGAATTTTAGCTAATATTGGTAGATTTTTTCACTGTGTTTCCTTCTTTCATAGGTACTTAGAGCTTTCATATTTCAAGGCTCTCCAAGATCCTTGTGTAATTTGGCTAATTTTTGGGTTTTTGCTATATCATTACTTTTCCTCCTGCTGACTGGTTTCCTTCTTTAAAAAAAAAATTCTATTATCTCCTCTCCCTTTACTGTTGATCTCTTGATTATGTATTCTTTCTTCTTCTTCTACTGCTAATTTTGGAAGAAAAAACATGGTAAATGATACATGTTCAGGTCTCTACATTTATCGACAGTTCCCTTTCTGTCTTATTTTAGTTCAGTTCATACTCATATGCTCTCAGGCTAGACCTAAAGATCAAAAATCAATTATTTCTATCAGCTTTGGTTAATGACTTTATTTCTGGGTTTTTCTGACTTAAGCAATGGTTATATAAGTCAAAGTGGTTAAGTATTATAAATTTCCCATTTCTATAATGATTCTGTATTTTAACACGGGATGAGAAAAATTGGCTAGGGGCCTAACATCAACCTATACAGTTTTACAGAGGAAAAAAAAAAATCATTTTTTGATAGTGGTATTAAAAAAGGTTGGTATAACTTTTATGTCTCCTCTCTTTACTGGCCTAACGGCTACTAACAGTCACACCCTGGGATACACATTCCTATGCATTTACAAACTTCTCACTAGCAGAGCACTAAGTAGGAAACAAAGGCAGCCTGACCAGACCACAGTTTTATGATGGGCTGGAGAGGGGCTTTGTTTCACATTCTGGTTGTACTTACTTTTAGTGGAGCTCATTTTTAACCATTTCATGATTTGGGGAGACACATTGCTGATTTTATTGTTCAAAGCCTTTCTTCTCCTTTTTCTTGTGGCATGAGTGATGTTCCACACGGAGGATTAAGATATACAATAACAAAACTGAAACTCTCACGTTTAGCTGTAGTTAGATTTATGGCTAAGTTTATGGAGATTACTTAAGGCTGGGAACACATGGCCAAGAACATCTCTGCAGTTACAACTGTGCGTGGAGTGAGAGGCTGTTACAGAATATGGACAGTAAACACCTCTGAGGTGGCGTGTCACTTCCTGTAGCCCCATGAGTCTTTCTGATTTAAGTAGAAAGGTGTCTGCTAGTCATGCAAACAAAACCTAGTTTAACCTCTGATTCCCGACATCTGAATACTTATCTCTGTGGCTATTGTGCGGGTCACTGAACACTCCCTATTCTAATGGTCCACCGGAGAAGGATTTGGGCTTAAAAAGAGACAGCCTTGGAAAAAAAGCCACTTCAGAGTAGTTATCACTGAGGATACCAAAAGGATTTGTGAGGACAGTGTCCCTCTGACTTCACAGCTGGACTCTGGACTGTGCTCCAGTGAAAGCCTCCTTCCCTAATGCATGAGAACAGACAAAGATCCTTCCCTTAGACTATACTACAAACATAAGATTTTCTTTTTGGTTTCCTTTAAAGACTATTTAATCCATATACTTAGTTTTACATTTTTATTTTTCTTCCTGCCTCTGAGTGGAATCCAAACAATTTCAATGTGGGTTTTTCCAGAAATGGTGAAGTGATTCAAGTATACGTCTTTGATGTCTGGTGCCCTATCTTTGCAAGTTTATATTCTTGATAAAATAAAGAGCACAAGGATAGACAGACAACTTGTTAATGACCACAGACACTCTGGAGTTTCTGGGGACACACTATTTCTCAAATACTGAAATAGAATGCAAAGTGTACTTACCGCTGACTGGAGAATAGGGATGGGATAGGGTGGAGCAATTTCATTGCGGTTTCTAAGATCATGGTCAGGGAAGTGGCAAGACCTTTACCCAGCAGAATGAACTATAAGCCATAAAAATATTTAGGCACAGCCTGAGTAAAGCAGTTAGTTATTGAAACTAAAGTATGCGGCTTGCCTCAGGTTCCTGCTAACTACTTCAGGGCTGATTGCCTTGGTATTTCTGTGTGTGTGTAATTGCTTTTCTGTATTTGAGAATAAACCTCAAGGAACTGACACAATATAGCTTCTGGAGATTTATTCCTTCTAGCTACTGGCAACTTTAGTTTTTTATTGGGTGAAGCCCCTTGGACAAGTTTTAAACTATTGCTTTGTGAACTGTTGTGAGTGTATTCCTAAAGCTTTAGTTTCCTAACTCAGCTCTTGGAAGCCTAAGATTCTTTTAGAATATCTATCCATCCTAGATAGATGTTTTTGTACATTTTTTTCCTCCGAACTACTCATGGACAATATAAACAATCACCAGTTGTGTAACATAGGTACTGTCACAAACTTGACCTCATTGGTCCTTACTCTATGGAACAGGTATAATTATCATTGTTTTACAAGTGACAAAAGAGATACTAAGAAAAACTGATTTTGGCAAGATCTATGAGTGATAGAAGTAAATTCAAAATTCAAAATTCAAGACTTTAGACTCCTAAGCACGTCATTGCTTTTTAAGCATAGCATTAAGAACTTTTATTTTCCTCCTCATCAGAGAATATGGTAAGAGTCAAAGGTAAAAAGTATATAGCTTATTTATAATTATAGATCTCATCAGTGGCAGAGAATTAATTACAGAATATTTACTGATACTTGCATCATGTCCATCACTATGTCAAGAAATCTATAGCATGATTTTTGTTTTTTTTTTTTGAGACAGAGCCTCAAGCTGTCACCCTGGACAGAGTGCTGTGGCATCACAGCTCATAGCAACCTCCAATTCCTGGGCTCAAGCAAGTCTCTTGCCTCTGCCTCCCAAGTAGCTGGGACCACAGGCACCTGCCACAACGCCCGGCATTTTTTGATTGCAGCCACCATTGTTGTTTGGCGGGCCGGGCTGGATTTGAACCAGCCAGCTCAGGTGTACATGGCTGGCGCCTTAGCCACACAGGTGCCAAGCCAATAGCATGATTTGTAAGGGCTTTTTCTTATGCCCTTTTATAAGGAGATTTTCAACTGTCTTCAGCAAAAAGAGATCAATAAAAACTCTATTCATACATATGCACCCCAACACACATATATATTGTCATTATGAGTTTTCTAATCTTCTGTGCTTTACACTTGACACTATAACTTATTTATATTGTTTATCGGCTACAACTCCCAATAACAAGTAGTCTCCAATTAGACCAGAGTTTTTTGTCCGTTGCCGAGTTTACTTAGACCCAGCAGCTAGAGCTATCCCTAGAACACAATAGGTGCTCCATAAATATTTGTGGAGTGCACGAATGAATGACAAGACTAACATACATAAAACAAAATAATCAAGTCTTTAATAAGTCTCTATGAAACCTGGCTGTAAAAGCACTGTAAAAAGCACTCAGAGAGGGAGACAATTTAAAGTTGTCATTTTCAAAAAAGGTACTGGGAGGGAAAGAAAGGTGCCACTTATGCAGGGTTGAGACATCTGGATTAGGTTTGGATACTTGAAACAGAAAAGGGAGATACCACAGCTGAAGAGAAAAAGAAGCAACAGTAAATAGATGGCAATAGATAACCACAAACATCTTGCCGTGCTTGGAGCAAACCCAGGCATTCCACGTCCTCAGCTTCCTAATTCATAACCAAGGTATTTAGCTAACAATTTATTCTTAAAAGTGATACTTGAAAGTGCACCTTTGCACATTTTTAAAAAACAATTTTATGGGTTTTTTTGTTTGTTTGTTTTGAATACAATGGTTATAGCAGTGCAGAAATAAATTATTTAACATAGTAGAAAAAAATGTGTTTTGTGAGTGGGTCAAAGCAATAGCTTTAGAAAAATAAGAGACCTGGAAATGAATTATAGGTTTCGATGTGTAGTGCTGTGCTAGCTGACAAGTGAACAAACATTTCCCTAAATTAACAGCTCTTAATTGTAGTTTAAAAAGCCAATAAATGGATGGTTTAGATTTTTCTCGCATTTCATCTTAAATGTTATGAAATATGACCCTTGTTGAGTTTTTCTTGCTTGAAAACATTGAACTAAAATTCATTTTTTTCCCAATGATTTTGGTCAGCTTAATCCCTCATTTCCATTTTATTGATTTAATAGAATTAGCTTGTAATGTTTGTTAATAGCTTGTAAAATGCTTATTACTTTAGAGATAGTAACCTCTTTTTGATAGGTCATGGTATTTTTTTAATATGTGCCATCCCACTAGATTGCAAATAATAGCCTGGTAGGACTTTGCCCTACATTATTTGGATTGATGCTAATAGCTCTGAGGTTATTTCTAGAATGTTCCTTTTTAATTCTAATATATTTTGATCATTACTTATTTTTAGTTTTCATATAGCAGCATTCCTTCAATGAGCTCAAGGCAAATTTTGCAAATGTAACAATCTTTAGTTAGTGTTTTTGGTTTGGAGGAGGAAAAAAAATAATACTAATTTTCTGCCACTGCATGTCCTTCTCATTTCTTCCTTTTTTCTGGGTTAGAGGGTTTTATTTTATGTAGGGATTTAACAGGAGAAGGAAGTGCTTAGACTTTGAATCACCAGTGAGGAGGTCGAATCATTAGAACAAAATGCAATGGACAGCCCTCAGGAAAAGCAATGGTTAGCACGGGCAGATTGTCAGAAAATGTGATAGGTGGATGTAGAAAACCTCTTTCTGTGAGGATCTCTTTTTCTAGTGAATGTCCCTAATAGAGGGACTTTAGTTGCAGCTTCCCTCGCCAGCGCTGTCTCATTATAGGAGATGTGGCCCCCATCATGGAATGTTTATTTTGTAACTAATCCCTCAGGCAGTGGAGGGAACTGTTTACTATTCCTTCTCCTTCCTAGTGTTTTTTTCCTCTTAATTAAAGAAATCACTGTTGAACTTCAGAATCTTCTCCAGGAAAAAAAAAATTAAACATAAAAAGAAGGAAGAGGGAAAAGAAAGAAAGAGATGAAAGGAAGAAAGAAAGAAAAGAAAGAAAGAGATGAAAGGAAGAAAGAAAGAAAAGAAAGAAAGAGATGAAAGAAAGAAGATGAAAGAAAGAAAGAAAGAAGGAAAGAAAAGAAAAGAAAGAAAGAGAAAGAAAAGAGAAGAGAGAGAGAGAGAGAGGAGAGAAAACCAGGTTGATAACGGTCTATGCCTTTTGCTTATTCATTCCTGAGGATTAGAACAATTGCAATATTCAGTGACCTACTTAGAAGTGTGTGTGTGTGACTATATGTGAGAATGTGTGCACAGACCCAGGAAGGAAACAGTGCAGCACACAGATGTCTGTGTAAGCAGTGTTGATGTCCTACAAACTGATGTTCTTGACTTACTCCTCAGGATAGCAATGTGTGAGAATCTGAAATCTGGATATGAGAGTAAAAGGGAGGATGAAGGATGTTTTCTGTGTTGAACAGTGATGGGCTGATGGGAAATAAAATATAGAACTGGTGCTGTCTTACATAAACAAAAGTCAATCCTTTATAAGCAAGTAGGAATATCTAAATTCTGAATTAGGTTAGGATTTCAATCTTGTTTGCAAAATCATTAGCCAATGACACCATATCATTTGAAGGGAAAGTTTTAATGTCTTTTTATTTTCACCACCAACAAATTATTACAAAGGAGATAGACATTTGAAAGAAAGGAACTACAAGAGGTCATTTGGAGGAATTGATAATCTTAAAACATGTTCCCAGGACACATTTATAACAAATTCTCAAACATATTTCCATCTGTGCCAGTGCTACTAATTTTTTAAAATAATGAAAATATATGGCTGGTAAAACATGTCCTTAATATTACAGATAGTTTAGAATGATGGGAATGTGAAATGCATCCCAAAATTGAGGTTCTGATTTAGCAAATACCCAGGATTAGATCTCTGAAGTACATAGGTAAAAGAAACATTTGCAAACCTTGATTTATGTAACAACTGTGTTCCTGATAAGTTGCACCATAATTAAATGAGTAGACTTTTACTGAGAAGTGTGTTAGGAAGCTGTTTGGTAGGAGGGGCTCTGGGATTTGTAGTTTCACCCATGAGAGACTTGATCATTTATCCTAGGATCATGGACTCATTTCTAACATTGGAAACAAGCTCAAGTTCCCTTGCTCAGGACTGTGTTGTGTGGCTGTGCAGGTTGCATGAAACACAACTTTTAGAGTCAGCATTCACACAGAGGAAAGTGCAGAGGTGACCCCTGGAACTGTCGGATGCTTGGGATACATAACCACACCCAGAGGCCCAGCTACGTCTTCTTGGTTGGGTTTCACGACGTGGAATTTATCCTAGTGGTGAACTGAGAGTGACTTCTAATATAATCTGAATGATTCAAAGAAAGCCTTCTCCTAAGCGTTTTTATGCCAACAACTAAGAAATTGAGTAATAATTTATCCCCAGAGATAAAGAGAATTTTCCAAATCTCTCTTTTTTCTCTTTTATTCTTTCCCTTAAGTGAAAATAGTAAACATGAGGGAAAATTTGCTTAAAAAGCAAATGATCATTTTGAAATGCCATTACATTAATAAGGTTCTAATTTATCTCTTTGAAGAGCACTTATATTTCGTATTTTGAATTGTTTTTTTAACAAAGCTAATATGCAATTCTTCATGCTTTTAAAGTATTTGCTATAAATTGTATTATGTGACTCCTATGACAGTGCCATGAAAATGCCGTCATTATTCCATGTTACAGACAAGAAAATTCTTCCTCGGGAAAGAACCAATTCACTGAAACTCATCCAGAAAGTAAGGACAGAGCTAGGAGTAGAATCATTTCTAGGAGTAGAATCATCATTTTCTCTGCCTCTACATTCACTATGTTCAGCCTAATTATTTAAACTTTCATATTAAATAATAAAATTTAATATGCATATATGTATCTAATATATCTATGATTTTTTTCTTTCTCTTCATTATATTCTCTGTTCCTTTTCTTTTTGTCTGTTTTTGGAGCAGTGAAATTGAAAATATACTTACCAAATAGTGACAACAAGGAAAATGTATCTTGCTGGGTTGGAAGAAAGTACTGAAAAGGGTAAAAATATTATGTATTGGAAAATTAATTAAGCTGCTAGTCTTTGTCTCAAGTTCATTCTCATGCTATCACAAATTCTTTAGGGTCATGTATATATATTTTCAAATGTAATCAATAAATCCTGTAAATCTTCCCTTGCCCCCTGCCATCAAAAACACTGGGTCATTGGTAACTTTTACATGTTAGCAGGTTATTCTAATTATTGGGTTAAGAGCAATTTTGTAACTTCTGGAAATCTTAAACTTCAATCTGTTGTGATTGAAGTGTGGTAACACTGATTGAATCACTCTGTCATCTTTATGTATGATTAGCAACTCAAAAAGTTAGAATTGCATGTGTTGGTAATAAGTAATCTGTAGGATTAATCAAAGTGAACCATTTGCCAGTGTCAGAACCAGTTCGTCAGGCTCTGCCAGACTGACCTACATTGCTGCTTAAAGCAAGTCTTTGTAGAAAAGCAATTCTAATATTACCACTGATGTACCTATTACTTAACCTCATTTATTGATTATCTTACATGTGCAGAGTATTTTGCTAGATAGAGAAATTAGAAGGACTAAAGACAGAGTAAAAAGAAAAGGAAGGGATCTACTTTATATGCACAATGACCTTGATATTACAGAAATAATACACGAATATGTAGCTCAATGTGTATCATTTGCTTTGAAAGCCCGATATACTTTGTTAAATAAATGCATTTGTCACATCTTATGGTGAACCTTCTGTCACACAACACATGAATGATTACAAAAAGCCTATTTAAAATGTACATAAGAATAAATAATTTCATGAATGAAAGTGCATATTTAGTGGGTGTAGGTGGTATTTTATCATTGGTTTCATTCAACATTTTAAGCATTTCTTTACAACGTCTTTATATGCCAAGGGGTAGCATAAAAAAAATTTTAAAACCTATGTGTAATTACTGTCTACCTCAGAATAAAATACCAAAATTAAAATTTGCCACTTTTTGATTATATGAAAGTGGTAAATATTAGTTTTCTTTATGCTAGTAATGACGATTATGTATTAGCATGTTTACACTGTTTTACCTTCAAGTTTTATTCCTAAATATTTCTCTGTTGGAACCTGCATGAATGAAGGCTGAATCTCAAAAATCAAGACATGTTGGACTTTGAATAATGTCCACATTTTGATGCCAATCTGTGTTTAAATCTGAACCACTCAGTTCTTCATGTTTATTGGAATCCTCCTAACACTGGAATTTCCTGGGAGATATCCAGTACTTTTGGGGCTATAAACAACAAAACAAACAGCCTTTCTTATAACATGTTAAGTCTAGTGCTAAGTGAATTTGAGAAGTTTATGGGTGTGGGGAAAGTTACTTAATATTTTTTACAAATTTAAAAATTTAATTCAGTTTAAATTTTGACCAAAAAGTCTTCTCAGGAATATATTATTTTTTGGAATAATATCTTTTCTATTAGATATAAATATGTTAAATTTTGTCTAAGCAATAAAACATTATTTTATACAACAAATCATGACAACAAAATCCTCATGATGATAGTGTGTTATAGAATGGGATGTATATTACGCTTCATGTCAACTATAGGCACGCATGTGTGTGTAGGTGTATGTATATATGTGTGTATATATTTTCATTTAATCTCCAAGAACATCTGAATTTTTATGTTTTTCTACTGCACATAAGTGAAAAACATAAAACAAATAGAAATAAATCTCTCGTTAATACTTTGATAGGTTAAACATGCTTGATAGTAAATGTAGACACATAAACCTCACTTAATTTTTCTGTTACTAAGTTCCAAAACATCCACAAGAAACATCTCATAACATTGATTTTTCTCTTTCTTCTTCATAAAAAATCTTGGTGTTTTGATATTGTCATAATGCCACCCAGCTAAAAAGAGTTACATTTTCTTAGCCTCCTCGGCATCCAAATGTGACCCTACAATTAGGTTTTGCCCAAAGAGAATTAAGTAAAATTGTTGCATATAATATTTCTCAACAGCCTCCTTAAAAAGATGAGGGTTTTCTTCTTCCTCCCTTTCTTTTTCATACTATTTAGAATGTGGATATTTTTAAACACGTCTGTAGCTCTAGCAGCCATCCCTGACCAGCAGATGAGGGTCTTGAGAACGGAAGCCAGGTGCTAGTGATGGCAGAATGACAACTAAAGACAAGAGACCGGGTACTTCATTGAACCAGAAAGCTGCCGTACTTGCCTTAAATGATCTCCTTTGGACTCCTTTTATGTGCAAGAGAAATAAACTTATCATGTGTAAGCCACTATTATTTGCAGAATTTCCATTACAGGCGGTTGAACCAAGTCATAATGAATTTTGGACTACGATTACGTTGCTGCAAAACAGAACCTAAAACATTGCACTACCTAAGTGAAGCAAGTGGGGAAGGAGATAGTAAAAGATGGAAAACTATTGACCATGTTATATGGGTGCCAGACACGTGCTCAAGTTGTTGCTTGCTATACACTGGAAGTGATAGGTTATGTGATAAGGTATAGTTGGAGCAATGATAGGAAAAATTCAAAATATTAGCTTGTTTTGGTTATCTTTTGTTCTCTTCATCAAGAAAAGTAAACTCAAACTATAATAAACCATCAGAAAGTCTAGATGTTGGAGACTCGGACAGGTCCATTTTATCTCCAGCCTGTTATCTAAGTATGACATACAGACCTATAATTTCAAGCTTAGTAGAGTTGATGAAACAAAACCATCTTAACACACCAAATGGAATTACTTTCCTTTAATATTTTTCCTCCAAGGATTTAGCCAACTGGCAGCTGGCAAAAATCCCATCCAGGGATTTGAATTCTACCTACATTGTTTCAGAAGGTCTCAGGGTAAATGACATTTATCAGTGCAGATGCCAGTATGTTAAGGATCAAAATCTGAGTTAGCAATTATATCTAGATGTGATCTTATCTATGGTTACTACAACATGGATTTTACTCCCACACACTCACACAAAGTCTAGAATAATAATAGACCATAGGGGCATCATCTAAGGTCTACAGTTATAAAAAAAAAATGAACAAAATATCAAACTTCTTTAACAAATGATCTCAACCAAAGAAAAAGGATTGAATACTAGTTTTTCTTTTGGAGCGACATATATCACAAAAGGCTGGAATCTTGTTAGCAAGCAGCCACTTTGTCATGGCTTGGTCATTTAAGTAGCAATGATGGGACAGGTGAGCCTGAACCAAGATGGCTGACATCTTTGGTACCAGATTGAGTAGGTCACTGTAGTCTATGCACAGCTTCTGATCACTATGACAGTCACAGCTTTCTGAGTCTATACAGACGCAGTTTTTGACATCTACACATTGGAGTAGCAAAAAGTATTAGCAATGTCAGTCTGATTTGAATGTCTTCTAATTTCTCTGTGCTTTGGAAATTTGGAGGGAAAAAAAAGAAAAGAAAATGAAGGCTGATATTAATAGAAAATATATAGTTAGGAAGAAAGATATTGGACTTTCTATTAGTAAGGAGGTGGTAGTTCAAGAAATCATTCAAAAAATTTTTAAGTAGTTATATTTTCACCTTATATTGCTGAAGTTAGTTATGCTGAGTGCATGAAATAATGGCTTATACCACCAAAGCAGTTTGAAAACATCTACCATGCAAATAGGTTTTTGATTGAGAGATGTGTGTTCTTGTACAAGAAAAAGTAATTGTGAAAATAATATTTCAAATGGACCAATTTAATGGGTAATATTGGTGAAAACAGAGCTTCCCAAACTTTTATGGGCAAAATTTTTATAGAAAATAATATTACAGCTCACTGTATGAAGAGGTAGTGGGGCGAGGACTCCTGCTTGAATCAGGGGCTGCCAGGCTCAGGTCTTGAGAGGATAAATATTCTGAACACCTGAAGTTTCCCCAGGTTGTGCATCTCAAGCATGCTGGATGGAAGCATCTGTTTTAAAGGTTGTCACAAAGTGGGGACAGATTTGGGGGAAAACAATAGAAGAGGAACATACAATATTATTTTTAGCTACTCCCCTGAGAACTCAGGTGAGCTGAGTTTGGAGCTTGATGCCTATCTAGTTTTGAGGAAATTAATCTGAAGTGACTAGAAAACATACACAAAGGAAAGTGAAGCATCTGGGAGAATGGTGAGAAGTAAGTATTATTTCTTTCCTAAGAAATAATAAATAGAATTATTGATGTGATGGTGAGGAGATGATGTAATGACACTGCTGCTGTCATTGTCATTAATGATTGGACTTAAAGATCAGAAGGCCCTGAGTTTGAATCCCAGTTTCACTTGTTACTTGTGTGACCTAAGCCACATTATTAAACTACAATGTTCTTATTATCCCTTTAAATATTGATACTAATTATACCTATGTCCTATAGGTTTTATGAACTTTAACGTTATAATTTATGTAAAGAATTTAGCAGAGAATCGGCACAGTAAATGGATCTCAATGGATGCTAGTTGTCCCCAATGTCTAAGTCTCTATAAAGTTCTCTGTAAGTTTAAAAGGTGACAAATCAATGAAACTGGAATACATAATCTTCACTATGAGAAAGAGATTCCTGGGATAAAATAGAAATGCAATGAACAATAATCTTCATTCGTTTTCTCCTATTTCCTCTCCCTTTCTTCCTCTCTCCCACGCTTAGAATGAAGACTGCTGGAAATATTGAATAGCCTTAAGATAATAATCCTAGTGACTATAAAGTGTTTGACTTTTTCATAATTTGCTGCTTTCTTTTTATTTTCAGTTTCTGGCTTTGATTAATTTTTTCTTTTCTTTTTTAAAAATAGTTTCACAGTTTTTGGTCAGGGCTGGATTTGAACCTGCCACCTCTGGAGTATGGGGCCAGTGCCCTACTCCTTTGAGCCACAGGTGCTGCCGTGATTAACTTTCTTTTCATTTTCTTATGCCAAATGAGAACATGAATCTATTTTTTGTTTGTTTGTTTTTGAGACAGAGCCTTAAGCTGTCACACTGGTGGGTAGAGTGCAGTGGCATCACAGCTCACAGCAACCTCCAACTCTTGGGCTTAAGTGATTCTCTTGCCTCAGCCTCCCAAACAGCTGGGACTACAGGCACCCGCCACAACATCTGGCTATTTTTTGGTTGTAGTTGTCATTGTTGTTTTGGAAGGCCCAGGTTGGATTCGAACCCACCAGCTCTGGTGTATGTGGCTGCTTGAGCTATAGGCGCTGAGCTGAGAATGTGAATTTATTGTCTTTTATGCCCTTGACTGATCCTGACTAGTTCCACTCATACATTAGATCTTGCATGCAGTCACTAGAGAAAAGTATTATAATTCAACTGGAATCAAGGTTGATGTCTCCATTTATTCAAACATACAAAATGCACATTCTCTTGCTCATTTTGGCATAGATTGCTTTTTCTAATAACTTCCGGTCAAAATTTCTTCTTTTACTATAAATGTACCTACACTTTAACCTTGGTGTAATCCCCACCAAATGTTCTCTCTGAGCTCCTTTATCCCTACAAATCTCCTAAAATTCTCATAGCCTGCTAACATTCTTTCTTATCTGTTCTTCTTTCCCAAAGTTTTAGGTAGAACTAGTTATTTGCAGAGCTATAAACCCTTACTGATACACATTTTTCCATGTCTAAGGACTTTCTTTAGATAAATATGTTACATGTACAAAGTACATCTAAATATGTTACATGTATAAATATGTTGCAGAATGTTTTTTATTCATTATACTTTAAGTTTCTCTTCATTTTATAGTGCTCTGGTTTATTATGCTTTTCTGTTACTGCAATTTCTTACAAATTGAAAGTTTGTGGCAGCCCTACATTGAGCAAGTCTATTGGTGCCATTTTTCCAACAACTTGGGCTCACTTTGGGTCTCTGTGTCACATTTTTATAATTCTTACACTGTTTCAAATTTTTCATCATCATCATATCTGTTGTGGTGATCTGTGATCAGTGATCACTGTTGTTAATATTATAATTGTTTTAGAGATGATGAGCTTACTAGATAAATGACGTGTTCTTACTGCTCCACTTTTTGGCCTTTGCTCCATCTCTTTCCCTCTCCTCATCTTGCCTCATTCCTTGAGACACAACGATACCAAGATTGAGAGCTAGGGCTAGGGCTAGGGCGCTTCCATCAGTTATCCAAGGTGTGACTACAAAAGAAGTGTTATTGAGGGCAGTGCCTGTGGCTCAAAGGAGTAGGGCGCTGATCCCATATGCTGGAGGCGGGGGGTTCAAACCCAGCCCTGGCCAAAAACTGCAAAAAATATATACTACTAATAATAAAGAAATGTTATTGGAAGAAAAATAAAGTGCTATACTAGTGAATACACCAATGATGAGAAAGTGGAACAGCTTTATTGCCAGATAGAGAAAGTTTCAGGAGTCTGGATAGAAGAGCAAGCCAGCTACAATGTTCCTTTCAGCCAAAGTCTAATTCAGAGCGAGGCCCTATCTCTTTTCAGTTCTGTGAATGTTGAGAGAGATGAGAAAGCAAGAGAAGAGAAGTTAAAGTTAGAGGAAGTTGATTCTGGAGGTTTGAGGAAGGAAGTTATCTTCATAACATTAAAGTACAAAGTGAACCAGCAAGGGCTGATGGAGATGCTGCAAGAAGTATCCAGAAGGTCTGAAAGATCATTAATGAAGATGGCTACAGTAAACAACAGATTTTTATTATTGGAAGAAGGTGTCATCTAAAACTTTCACAGTTAGAGAGAAGTCAATGCCTCCAAAATCTTCAAAGGACAGGTTGACTCTCTTCTTGGGGCCTAATGCAGGTAATGACTTTAAGTTGAAACCAATGTTCATTTGTAATTCCAAAAATCCTAGGGTCCTTAAGAATGATGCTACATCTACTCTGCCTATACTCTATAAATGAAACAACAAAGTTTGGAGGGTAGCACATTTGTTTACAGTATAATTTACTAAACATTTTAAACCTACTTTTGAGACCCACTGCTCAGAAAAGAAGATTCCTTTCAAAATCTCACTGCTTACTGACAATGTACTTCATCACCCAAAAGCTCTAATGGATGTGTGCAAAAAGAGTTTAATGTTGTTTTCACGTCTGCTAACACAATATCCAGTCTGAAGCCTAGGGATCAAGGAGGAATTTTAATCTCCAAGTCTTATTGTTTAAGAAATATATTCTATAAGGCTGCCATAGATGGTGATTTCTCTAATGGATCTGGGCAAAGGCAACTGAAAACCTATTGGAAAGGATTCACCACTCTCGATGCCATTAGAAATATTTGTGATTTATGAGAGGAGGTCAAAGTATCAAAAGGAGTTTGGAAGAAGTAGATTCCAATCTTCAGGGACTTCAGTAGAAGACATAAGCGCAGATGTGGAGGAAAGATCAAGAGAAGTAAAATTAGAAAGGAAGTCTAAAGATGTGACTTAACTGCTATAATCTCATGATAACATTTTAATGAGTGAGGAGTTACTTCTTATGGATGAACAAAGAAAGTAGTTTCTTGAGAGGGATTGTATTCCTGGTGGTGTCATGAATACTGTTGAAAAGACAACAAAGCCTTTAGAATATTACATAGATTTAGTTGATAAAGCAGTGGCAGAGTTTGACAAAATTCACTTCAATTTTGAAAGTTCTTCTGTGGGTAACAGGCTATTGAACAGTATTGCATGCTTCAGAGAAAGAAAAGAAGCATTTGCTTATGCTATAAACATCATTGTTTCATTTTAAGAAATTGCCACAGCCACCCCAGCCTCCAGCAGCCACCACTCTGATCAGTCAGCAACCATCAACAAGGCAAGACCTTCCACAACAAAAAGATTACAGATCCACTGAAGGCTCAGATAATCGTTAGCATTTTTAGCAATAAAATATTTTGAATGAAGGTATATTCAGTTTGTTTTCAGACATAATATCTCACACTTCATAGACTACAGTATAAACATAAATGGTACATGCTTTGGAAAACCAAAAACACCCTGTAACTCACTTTATTGTGATTTTTGCCTTATTGCAGTGGGCTGGGATTGAACCTACAATACCTCTGAGGTGTGCCTGTCTTGTAGTAAATCTTTAAAAGTTTCAAAACATCTAAATAAATCCACCTTAATGTTGATATGGAATGTTTACCAGGATGCTTTTTAGAAGTATTATAAAATTAAATAAATAATTCTCCCTACGGGTTTTTAATCATAGTAAAACATTTTCAAATAATTTCAGTGTCTAACTTTGAAGTAGCTATATTTTGTAAGCATAATGGCATATTTTTAATGGAAAAAATCTTTTCCATCCATCAAGTCATGTTAATAAAAATCTTACATGGTTTGTACAGTATTAAACTTATTGTATTCGCGTAGAATTATAAACTTTTAATGGGCCTGCCTTCAAATGAGTTTTAAATCTTGAAGCTATTTTTCTATTTTTATTGTTTAGCAAAATTCTGACTACCACACATTCAGATGGGATTTGTTTTCCCATCTGTCTGATACAATTTGATTTTTCTCTGATTTGAATCCTATTAATTCATCTCCAAATCTCTCCACAATTTGAACACTTGTTCCTTGGTGTTATTTACTTATAACAAAAATGAAGTTCTCCATTCCTCTGGAAGCACATTCTTGGAATAAATGTCTCTCCTTGGGGCAATGGTAGGAGGGCAAAGTTCTTCAAGTGTTTTTATGGGACAGAAAAGCAGAGACAGCAACTACCTGTTGAGCTTCTTACTTCGTCTCTTTTAATCCACTTTTAATTAGAGCAGAATTTTACCTTTTTTCCATTATGAATTTTTTTTGTTTTTACTTTTGTTTGCAGAGAATTTACTCAGAGTGTGTGGATAGGTTTAATTACTTCTATTTCCAATCTACATACATTCAATGACATAGAACACTGTAGCTATCTATCTTTTGGAAAACATAGCTTTTTATAACAGATGTTTGAGGTAGTGACTTAAGATACACTTGAGAAAAATGTTTGCATTTATATTCTTTAATTCCTTTGTAACTCAAAGTACCCATTGATTTATGGTGGCTTTTTTTTCTTAAGTGTTTCTATTATCTCTGCTTTGAGACATATATTTGTGACTCTGTTTGCTGCCACTATTTGTAGAAAGTAGCCACAGTGAAGATCCTATATTCCTAGTGAGATTGAAGCAAATAAATCATTTACCTTTTAGAGGAGAGCAAAGGTAAAGTAATTTTCTCACCTTCTTTGATTCCTCTCATTATTTTATTTAACAGATCCTCTGTAGACTTCCCCTCTGTAATGCTAAAATAATTTCTCATTAGCCAGACAGTCAACACAAAATTAATGCCACAGCAGCATTAGCGAAGGCTAAGGAGTGAGGGTTTAGGTAAATGAAGGGGTCAGTTTGAAAAAAATTAGAGAGTAAAATCTTTTCTCTCAAGAAGTTAAAATAATAGGGCAACAAGGCACGTAAGTAATGAAACTGAGCAATGTGTCAGTGAGTGCAAATTGACATAGGCCAGATTGAGAAAGCAAAGCTGTAAAGGCAAAATGCCTACACGAGATGGTCATCCTGAGAGTGACTTTGCTGATGCTTGTCAGAAAGAAGTCCCCGTTAGTTATTGGAGGGAAAGTGTGTGGGCATGCAAATGAAGAGAATCACTTCATAAAATCATTTGAATTGTTAAAGACACCATAAGAAACAGTGCAAAGGTTCAAAAAAGGTTTTTTTTGAACCATGGAAATGGGTAATGTTGGAAAGAAATCAAGTGAGGACCATGCTTACCGCCCCTTAGGGCCCCTGACTCTTCAAGGCACTCAACCAAGGTCTTCATGACACCCCCTGGCAGGTGGAGGTTACTTTCACTTTATAGGTGATCAAACTGAGGATCTTAGAGATTCAATAATTCAACAGATGCCCACACGAGCAGCATACGGATGGCAAGACGATCCTACGTGTATTTGCAGAGAGTCAGTCTTGCTCTCCATAAAGCAGTAGTTTCCAAATAATCACCTTTGATGTGTTTACATAAAAATTTCCTTGGCTCTATTTCATGTTACCCACAGGTATACATTTGTTATATACATTTTTTTTTTTTTTTTTGGTAGAGACAGAGTCTCACTTTATCACCTTCGGTAGAGTGCCGTGGTGTCACACATCTCACAGCAACCTCCAACTCCTGGGTTTAGGCGATTCTCTTGCCTCAGCCTCCCAAGTAGCTGGGACTACAGGTGCCTACCACAATGCCCGGCTATTTTTCTGTTTTGCAGTTCGGCTGAGGCTGAGTTTGAACCCACCGGCTTCAGTATATGGGGCCAGTGCCCTACTCGATGAGCCACAGGCGCTGCCCTTATATACATTTTTATTTCAAAGATAAATGCTCTTGACCCACCACCTTAGAGTAAAACACTAACACCAGCAGATGAGTAGATCAGGGGAAAGAAATGCAAAATAATCTTAAAGAATATCAGATTGTACCAAGAGCATCAATTTTGGCTGTATATTTTGAAGATATTTATACATTTTTTTTAAATGTAATGATCAGTATATTGTCAGTTACAAAGAAATAGAAAAAGGCTGTGGGTGATAGTGTCCTATTTTGTCCTTATGACACAATCCTTCATATCCTCGTGTTTGGCAGCGTGTTTCTGCACATAATTCCTTTTCAAATTATAGTTTTTGAAAACTTGCACAAATTTCCCACAAATAAAACAGAGTGCCTTACTATTTGCCTTGGCAAAAAGTAGTCATCTGTCCACTTTTCATTGAATAATCTTCCTTCAACTGTTAATATTTTGTTTTGGGTTCTGTTTTCTTTTCAGATGTTGTAGAAGTGATGCTGGGAATTTTTTTAAAAAATAGATAAGGGACTGTGTTTACTTTTATTATGAAAGTTAATTGATAGGAAAATAGAAAGCAAGGTTTGGGCCCTTCCACATCTCAGCTGGCAATGCAGGGTGAGGTAGACCTGACTTCTAACTTACCTTAAGTGCGTAATGTTGCAATGTGAGGTTGAAATATTACTGAAAATCGCTGGCTTGCCAAGTCACAATATGCACATGAAACGTCTGGTATTGTCAATTCCACTGGCTGTGCTTGGAAGATAACACACCAGAAACCTCACACCCCCTTAAGATTGAAGCCATGCGTGGGTACAAATAGTGAGAGAGTAGGTATGTATATTTTATGTGACATTGCAACACGACATTGTTGGCTACAAAGTTCATTCTCAGGAGCTGCACAATTGAGTTCCACCAAAAAAATCACACGCACACACAAACCTCATAATGTTGTAAGTTTATAATTTTGTGTTGGGCAGCATTCATAGCCATCCTGGGCCATATATTGGACGCCTCTGCCTTAGCAGTTACATTTCCCACTGTGCATGTTAAGACTGGGTCTATGCTCCATTCTGTGGGAGCTTGGCTGTTATGAGTACACTCTACACAGAATGACTTTCACTCTGGAGGTGCAGATGGGTCTGGTTCCTGGAATTGCATGTCAGAAGAGGAAATTCATCCTGAGGGATACTTTTCAGCCTGGTAACTGATGTCCTAAGGTAGTGACTTTTTTAAAGAGTGATTTTTCCTCTTGGAACATTTGTAATGATACCACAATATTTAATTATGCACAGTATTTAGATTTCTAATATACATTGTGATATCTTTACAGGGTGGGTTACAGTGATTATTTTCTGTAATAAGTAAAATATAAGTGAGTCTGTGTATTAGGCCAGAATTTAACATATAAATAATTTATGTAGAAAATATTTAGAACAGATATATTTACTGAAATCACTTTCTGTAGTTTTTCTCCATCTGGATAAATGTGAAATAATAGTAAATATTTATGTGCAGCTAAAGAGTTCTAAATATCATGAGAATTTGTGCATCCCTTTAAAAAAAAGTATAGTTAGGTTTTTTAGAAATATGAGTGAATTGATAAATATGATTCTATCAGGATATACTTTTCTTTGGAAAAAGTCATTTCTATTTTTGAAGAATAGATTTTGCAGAATGGAGATGGAGTGAACAAAGGGGAGAGAATTTTTTAAAGTGTGGAAACATGAGGAAACTTCAGAGTTTGTAAGCCATTCAAGGGGCTCCTTAGGGGACAGAAAATGACCAGAATAGAGGTGAGAAAGGGGGGAGGGAGGGAGAGGAGCATACTAAGAAAAAAGAATCTTCTATTAACTATATAATACATGATAAGTATTATATCAAATTACATCTTGTTTATTTGAATATTTATTAAAACAAATGATTAACTCATTTATTGATTTCCATCTGTCCTGTTTTTTTTTTTGCTTGCTAAAATATTGAATGTCTTTGCATCTGGGAAGTACATCTGGCAAGAAAACGTTTATGATTCTTTTGAAGCTATTCAAAGTAGAAATTCTCAACCTGCTACGAGGTTGTTTTTGGAGATGAAGCTTTTTCTTTTTCTTTCTTTTTTAAAAAAATAATTTAATTTTAATTTTTTATTTTTTTTAATTTTTATTACATCATAATTGTGTACATTGGTGCAAACATGGGGCACAATGTGCAGACTTCATATACAATCTGAAATATTTTCATTGAACTATTTAACATAGCCTTCATGGCCTTTTAATCACTATATGAAGACATTTATATTCTACACTTAGTAATTTTCACTTGTACCCTTCTAAGATGCACCGTAAATGTGATCTCACCAATCACCCTCCTTCCACCCATCCTCTCCCCTCCCCTCCCTTCCCTTACCCCTTTCTTAAAGGGCCTTATTGTTATTGTTTGGGACAAACTTTAGGACCATAATTTTTCCAGAGCAATGAGTAGTCTATTTAAGCATTTCCTTGATTATAGCATACTCATGTACCTTTTTATTATCATTTCAGTCATTTTATGTAGTCATTAATTATCACAAAATTGAACTTTAGTTCATTTTGGAATCATGTATCTATGACTGCCATTGTATCTATTTGAAATATAAATGTTCCCTGTCCAATATAATGTCTGTTTTATTAGCGGCTGGAAATTATATTCTCAAATCAATGATCTCTTTATTTAAATGATAACTATGGTCCTCAGAAGCAGAGGAAAAACATTTGTTGAGTTTGACAGCCTGATCCATTATTTATGTTTAGGCCTCTTCGTGAGGCTATAGAGATTCCCTGTGCTGGTAGTTGGAGAGAATCTGTTAGGCCCATGGGCAGCCTCCCATCTTGGCAAGCGCTTCCCCTTCCCCATCCAGAATTCAGGAAAGTCAGATCTCTGCTTCAACACATGTAGGCAAGTTTCTCATTATGTTATGAAGTGACCAAGACCCATCAGTGAATAATTTAATTGCTAGGCAGTTCAATGACAGTGAACTAAAATCTGTTATGCACCATTTGTCTTGTCCCTGTCCCCTGTGGCAAAATAAGAAACAAAGCTGTTCCACTTCCATATAATAGTACTGAAGGTAGAAAGGCCTGTCCCAAACCTCCCACTCTTGATGAGGTAGACCTCAGCATAAGAGATCTGACCTCTTGTGTTCTCTTGACAAGACCATGCCAACCATCACACAACTCTTTTCTATTCCTCATCTTAAATCTTCACTGTATGCATTATCTTCAAGATATAGATACCAAAACTGACAGTCAGACAGTTGACTAGCTACCTAAGGTAACAGGAAGGGAAGACATGGGACAGACGATGTTTTTAATTTTGTCTAAATCAAAGCACTAAGTCCTTTTATCATATCATGATTCCTTCTTGTGCTAATTAGTATTTGTTTCTAGAGGAATTATGTTCCTCGTGTTAACATTTCTAAGCTTTAATCTTCCAGGATATTTCTTCTCTCTCACTAACCCCTTTTCTACTCTAATGGTCAATATCTCAAACTAAATGTGAAAGATGGATTCCAGAATTATCTGTGCACATGTGAGCTGACAGCAGATTTTTCTTTCTTTCTTTCTTTTTTTTTTTTTTATTGAATCATAGCTGTGTGCAATAATTCAATCATGGGGTACAGTGTGGGGGTTTCACATACAATCTGAGATATTTTCATCAACCTGATTGACATAACATTCATGAGATTTTCTCATTTACTATGTAAAAACATTTTTGATCCGTATTTTGAAGTTTTCTCCTGACCCTTCAAATATGGACTACAAGTGTGGTCTCACCCTTTATCCTCTCTCCACCCTCCTTTTCCCTCCCCTTCCCTCCCTCTCCCTCCCCTTCCCTGCCTCTCCCCTTTCCCCGTCTTCTTGCGTAATAATTGGGTTGTAGCCTTCACTTGAAAGATATAAATATGCTTCATATTAGGGGTGTATACATTGGATACTTTTTCTACCATTCTAGAGATACTTTGTTAAGAAGAACATGTTCCAGTTCCATCCATGTAAATATAAAAGAGGGTAAGTCAGCATCTTTCTTTAAGGCTGCATAATATTCCATGGTATGCATGTACCACAGTTTATTAATCCATGCATGGATCGATGGGCTCTTGGGCTTCTTCCATGACTTAGCAATTATGAATTGGGCTGCAATAAACAATCTGGTACAGATATCTTTGTTGTAATGTGATTTTTGGTCATCTGGGTATAAAGATTTAAACATAAGACATGAAACTATAAAAATACTAGAAGAAAGTGCAAGGAACACTCTTGATAGCATTGGCCTGGGCGAATACTTTATGAGGAGGACCCCCAAAGCAATGGAAGCAGTATCAAAAATACACTCCTGGGATCTGATGAAACTAAAAAGCTTCTGCACCACCAAGAACACAGTAAGTATCGCTAGCAGACAGCCCTCAGAATGGGAAAGAATATTTGCAAGTTATTCCTCTGACAAAGGCTTAATAACCAGAATACACAGAGAACTCCAACGTATTTGCGAGAAAAGAACAAGAGATCCCATCTCAGGATGGGCAAAAGATCTGAAAAGAAACTTCACTAAAGAAGAAAGGCGCACGGCCTTCAGACACATGAAGAAATGCTCATTATCCTTAATCATCAGAGAAATGCAAATCAAAACTACCTTGAGATATCATCTAACTCCAGTAAGATTAGCCCACATGATGAAATCCCAAAACCAGAGATGTTGGC
>CAUYON010022766.1:0-26724 GCA_963573935.1 Arctocebus calabarensis | reverse complement strand
CATGCTTTTTATTTCTGGAGAGAAAGTCCATAACTTTCATCACTTTCTTTTTTTTTTTTTGAGACAGAGCCTCAAGCCATCACCCTGGATAGAGTGTGGTGGCATCACGACTCACATCAATCTTCAATTCCTAGGCTGAAGCGAGTCTCCTGCCTCTGTCTCCCAAGTAGCTGGGACTACAGGCACCTGCCACAATGCCCGGCCATTTTTTGGTTGCAGCTGTCATTGTTGTTTGGTGGGCCTGGGCTGGATTCGAACCTGCCAGTTCAGGTTTATGTGGCTGGCACCTTAGCCCGTTGAGCCACAGAAGCCGAGCCGCTTTCATCAGTTTCAAATAGTCCCCAGTCCAGAAGATTGAAACCTATTGAATTTATCAAACCTCTCTTACAAATGGAGAAGCTGAGGCTTAAAGAGATGATGGGCCTTTCCCAGGTCACACAGGGGTGAGTCATAGAGCAAGATTGAGTCCCCCCACATTTTGCCCAGACATTGCTTCTCACTGTCCCCCTAGGTGGGCTTTACAGCATTGCCCAGTTAATTTCTCTTGTTTTAGTCAGTCTAGTTAATAATATT
This sequence comes from Arctocebus calabarensis, assembly GCA_963573935.1. NCBI lineage: Eukaryota > Metazoa > Chordata > Mammalia > Primates > Lorisidae > Arctocebus > Arctocebus calabarensis. The sequence continues at coordinate 26,151 of CAUYON010022766.1, read as the reverse complement.
TAATCTTAATAAAAAAGGATACCCATCTTTCAATTTCAGAAGAATTAAAAGATGATTCTGGGGACTATGAAAGGTTACCTCTGGAAACTCGTAGGTAAGAAACAGGAATATATGTGTTATTAAAAAAGAAAAAAGTGCTTATAGTAATAAACCAACATATTAGTTTCCTATTGCTGCTGTAACAAATTACCTTAAAACAACACACGTTTATTACCTTATAGTTCTGGAGGCTAGAAAAACTGGTGCTTGTAGTTCTGTGTTTTTTTGCCATCACTAGCTTCTCAAGGCTGCCTACATTCCTTGACTCATGGCCTCCTTCCTATGTCTTTAACCCCAGCAGTGTAGCTTTTTCTTCCTCTCTGACCTCCTGCTTCCTTCTTATAAGGACCTTGGGATTATATTAGGTCCACCCAGATAGTTCAGGACACTGTCTCCATCTCAAGGTCTTTAATCTTCATCACATATGCTATGGCCGCTTCACCATATGAGGGAACATACTCGCGGGTTCTGAGGATTAAGACATTGGCATTGGGGGGAGGGCTATTATTCTACCTCCCACACCAATAATATGAATTTTCTAGATTAATCCAATTCATTGTAAAAATTGTTAAAAAAGAGCAGGATAGTTAATGGATGTTTATTTTTTATTGTTAAGTCATAAAAGGGTATCAAAATTAAAAGCAAAACATTACAGGGTAAGACTTAACAAAATACTAGGAGCATCAAAGGAAGTGAAAATGGGACTAGGCGCAGGGCAATATGAATTCATGAACATGGGAAGGACAGGGATGGGAGCAACAGTGACCATGTGGTAAAGATACTAGGGACAGAGGATCTGATGAAAATTTTGATCTACACAAGCGCCTAGGGAAAGAAATAATGGGAAAAGATTTCTAAACCCCACTATGTGCTTAAGAGTCATCCTGTCTCTGTCATCCTTGACTTTTTCATTATCCTTGATCAACTCCAGCTGGTCATCACCCCATCTTCATTATCTTCATCATCCAGTGGGTGCCCCTCCTCAGCAGAGTCCTCTGCACCCCTCAGACTCCATCTTCACGTTAGTCTCATCTTCCTTCAGGGAGCTGCGCTCTGCTCTTCTTCTGACTCACATTCTTCAGCTCTACTGCTGCTTGTCTGCTCTGTTCCTTTTCAATTTTTTCCAGGTTTTCCAGTAAAGAAGCCACTTTTTGTTTTATCTGGGTCAATTCCTTCTTCATGGCCTGAAGGTCATCTCTTTTCAACTTTCCAGGCTTGGAAGAAGAACCTGGCTTTCCGCTCTTAGAGCTGAAGCCACTTTCCCCCCTTTGTGAAGTGTTTCCTGATACACGCTGGCGTTTTGAGGGCACTACAGCCCAAGGAATAGGAAGAGGAGGAGAAGGAGGAGGAGGAGGAGGAACATGTGCTATGTACATCCTGTCACAATAATCCCATTGAAAGTCACAGTCCAAGTCAAAAGAGGAGCTGTACATCTCCACTGCAAATGGTTTCACACCTGCATTTCCTCAATTCACTTTCGGCTGTGCAGCCAGAGTCATACCTAAAACTTGGCCAGCAATCATTCTGCCATCTCGTGCTACAGCAGCCCGGGCCTTTCTCTCATTAACATAGTGAACAAAGGCAAAGCCCCTGTGAACAGAGCAACCCACAATTTTGCCATATTTTGAGAAAATTGCCTCCACATTAGACTTCTTGACCACAAGAGTGTTGAGATTCCCAATGAATCCACGGGAGTTCATGGAGCGAGGGTCTGTCTTGTTGGTAACATTGCTAGCCATTGCGTTTGATGATAAGGTTCTTCACAAAGCCAAACAATGTAGCTGAACATCAAAAAAATCTCACAGGAGGGGAGAAGGAGAAGAGATTGGATTCTGAGTTTCCTACTCCTGGGCTCTACGTGGAGAAGCCGAGTACTGCTTGAGGTTGCATGGCGGCCGCAACCGCCCTGTCTTCGTCTCTTCACAAAATAGTGGATTTTTAAATAAGTTCTTTAAGTAAAAACCTGACTAGTTCCTAAATGATTCTGCTTAAGAAGTTGAAAGTGTCCAGGAGATTGTGTGTATATATGTGTGTGTGTAGAGGAAGAGAGAGAAAGGAACATGAGAAAAAACTGAGTGTTTTTAAGCAAACTACTGTCATCCAGGATTTTTTTTTTTTTAATCAAACATGTTTGGAGCTTTTTTAAGTCCAGTGGAGACAGCTGGACTTTGAGCTGGTATAATTTCATGTGAGCGTGTGGGAACACCAGGATTAGCTCTGGCAAATGTACAAACACACATGTGGCCTTTAATCTGATAACAGGTGTTGGGTAGGTGGGGGGAATAAGTGATGCTATAAATGGAAATAATTTAATGAAAGGCTTAGAGAAATTCCTGAACAATTAGTTCAGAAAATAATAAATGTGTGTTTGTTAGAGTACTCAGGTTATAGCCTTAAATGTTGGCGCTTGATGCTGAAGACAACCACCGTAGATTTAGACTTATGCCGTTATTTATAAATTTATTTATTTATTGTTGGGGATTCATTGAGGGTACAAGAAACCAGGTTACACTGATTGCATTTGTTGGGTAAAGTTCCTCTTACAATCGTGTTTTGCCCCCAAAAGGTGTGGCACACACCAAGACCCCACCCCCCTCACTCCTTCCCTCTCTCTGCTCTTCCTTTCCTCACCCCTCTCTCCTGCTTTCTCTCTCTGCTCTCCCCTTCCCCCACACCCACTGTGTCATTAATTGTCATTAATTGTCCTCATATCAAAATTGACTACCTGGGATTCATGTTTCTTCATTCTTGTGATGCCTTACTAAGAATAATGTGCTCCACTTCCATACAGGTTAATACAAAGGCTGTAAAGTCTCCATTTTTAAAAATGGCTGAATAGTATTCCATAGTGTACATGTGCCACAGCTTGTTTTTTTTTTTTTTTTTGAGACAGAGCCGCAAGCTATCACCCTGGATAGAGTGCTGTGGCATCACAGTTCACATCAACCTCCAATTCCTGGGCTCAAGCGAGTCTCCTGCCTCTGCCTCCCAAGTAGCTGGGACTACAGGCGCCCGCCACAACACCCGGCCATTTTTTGGTTGCAGCTGTTATTGCTGATTGGCGGGCTCAGGCTGGATTAGAACCCGCCAAGCTCAGGTGTACGTGGCTGGCGCCTTAGCCTGTTGAGCCACAGGCGCTGAGCCACATAGCTTGTTAATCCATTCCTAGGTTGAAGGGCATTTAGGCTGTTTCCACATTTTTATGCCTTTATTTATTTATTGACAATTCTGCTCTGTTGCCCATCCTAGAGTGCAGTGTCATCATATTTCACTGCAACCTTTAACTTCTGGGCTCAAGCAATCTTCCTGCTTCAGCCTCCCCAGTAGCTAGAACTACAGGCGCCCACTTGCACACACGGCTTATTTTTCTATTTTTCGCAGAGACAGGATCTTGCTCTTGCTGAGACTGGTCTTGAACTCCTGGCTTCAAGTGATCCTCTCTCTTCTGACTCCTCGAGTGTTAGGATTACAGGGATGAGTCACTGAGCCTGGCCAGACTTATGCTTTTTTTTTTGAGAAAGAGCCTCCAGCTGTCACCCTGGGTAGAGTGCCATGGCATTATAGCTCACAGCAAACTCCAACTCATGGGCTTACGCGATTCTCTTGCCTCAGCCTCCCAAGTAGCTGGCATTATAGGCGCCCGCCACAACACTGGCCTGTTTTTTGGTTGTAGTTGTCATTGTTTGGCAGGCCTGGGCTGTATTCGAATCTGCCAGCTCTGGGGTATGTGGCTGGCACCTTAGCTGCTTGAGCTACCAGATTTATGCCTTTAATTTGGCACTTTTCACTGCAGAGGCAAAACATGTTAGCATGTCACATGATCCATTTGAACTATACTGGTGAATACTGTTAAATAATCCTTGAATTCAGATGTTTGGGAACAATTGCCTTTTACACATAGATGAGATCAAATGGCAGGCTGCCTCCAAAATAATGGCATTCTCACTCATTTGCATCTGAGGATGTGTTTTGAATATGAGTTGAGAGGTGTGGTCACAGTTAGTACATGGACATGCCTAGAGGTCTGTGTGGGGAGTATGGGCCTGGTCATGTGAGTATGGCAGAGAAATTCCTGAGAGCTGGTGTTTTAATAAAAAGGGATGTTAAAAAAATGGCAATTCTTTAGGCCTGATCCAAGGAAGCAATACCCGCTAACTTCTTATGCCGAGGTTTATAAGATTCAGTATGAACGTGAATCCCTGATATTGTCAAGCAGATACTCTCATCTCCTGTGTGAGTCTACACATCTCCACATGGAACCCTCTGAGTCATTAGTGCTACTTCCCTGAAGACCTGGACCTTCTTTGATCGCAGGCCGTCTTCGATCGCAGGCCGTCTTCAGAGGGGAGAGTAAGGCCTCCTTCCCTCCTTAGTGACTGCCTTTCTGGATTCTGCGTCTCCCCACCTTAGTGGAAGTCGGTTCTCCCTTCCTTGAATCTTATGGCAGGTTAAGACACTTGAGGACTGCGGCTCTCACCTTGGTCATATGTGTTTATAGGGACTGCTTGAAGGCCAGATCAGGTCGTTTTTGTTTTTATGCCCTCTACTAGCCATCTCTATGCCTAGAACATAACAGATGCTCAATAAAATACTTGTGAAAGGAAGGAAGAAGGGAAGCAAAGAAGGGAGGAGAGGAGGAGAGAGGGAAAAAAGGAAGAAAAGAAAGAAGGAACAAGAAAATGAATCTAGGCTCAGCGCCCGTAGCACAGTGGTTACAGTGCCTGCCAGCCACATACACTGAGGTGGTGGGTTTGAACCCAGCCAAGACTAGCTAAGCAACAATGACAACTGCAACAGATAATAGCCAGGTGTTGTGCCTGTAGTCCCAGCTTCTTGGGAGGCTAAGGCAAGAGAATTGCTTAAGCCCAAGAGTTAGAGATTGCTGGCTCGGTGCCTGTGGCTCAACGGGCTAAGGCGCCAACCACGTACACCTGAACTGGCAGGTTCGAATCCAGCCCGGCCCGCCAAACAACAATGACTGCAAGCAAAAAATGTCCGGGCCTTGTAGTGGGTGCCTGTAGTCCCAGCTACTTGTTAGGCAAAAGCAAGAGACTCGCTTGAGGCCAGGAATTGGAGGTTGCTGTGAGCTTTGATGCCATGGCACTCTATCCAGGGTGACAGCTTGAGGCTCTGTCTCAAAGAAAAAAAAAAGAGAGATTGCTGTGAGCTTGTGACGTCACAGCACTCTACCAAGGCTGACATAGTGAGACTCTGTCTTAAAAAAAGAAAAGAAAAGAAAGGAAAATGAATCTAAAATATTGTGACATTGTCTGGGTACTTGAGGGATGGAATGTTGTTTAGTCCACCTCCCCACCCAATTTCTGAGAGGAGAATTTCTGGCAGGGTGAGAGTTTGTAAGCATTCCAGAAAGACAGAACTATTGGTTCAGTTTTCTCTGGCTGTGTTTTCAGAGGGCTCAAATGCTATGCAGTCACCTTGTGACTACAGAGTCTCAAGTTGTTGCCCTGGGTAGAGTGCTGTGGCATCACAGCTCATAGCAACCTCAATCTCTTGGGCTTAAGTGATTCTCTTGCCTCAGCCTCCCAAGTAGCTGGGACTACAGGAGCCTGCCACAATGCTCAGCTATTTTTTTTGAGATACTTGCTACTCAAAGTTGTCATTGTTGTTTGGCAAGCCCGGGCTGGGTTCGAACCTACCAGCCCCTGTGTATGTGGCTGGCGCCCTAACCACTGAGCTACGGGTGCTGAGCCTAGTCACCTTGTCTTTGCATTTATCTCTCCAGTATCTGGCTATTTCCATAAAAGGAGCTGAGCAATAGCTGCCCTTTCAGCCCTCCTGACTTTGACAGATGACAGAGCCTACCAAGGCCACACAGCAAAGTGTGAGTGGGGACCAGCAGCCAGAGCAGAGTGCTCTCAGGGCCACAGGAAAGCAGGTGGGCTTTGCAGCTGCAGCTGCTGTCTGCTGTGAGCAGGTTCCAGTATCAGGCAGCCTTATGAGAATGAGATCTCTCAAAGATAATGATCGCCAGTACTCTAAAGGTTGTTGTGAAGATTTAAAGAAGAGAATTATGAAAAGCATCTCTTTGAAAATGCAAAGTGCTATGTAAATGGGAGTAAATATCCTCTTGCGTAAATAGGAATATGAGACTCTCTGCAGGTCACCCAGCTAAGCTTGGCTGGGACAAGTGGTCTTTGTCTTGGAATCCAAAAAGTAGTTTTAGGATCTCATGTCGCTTGGACACTCTTCTGCACTGCGGGAAGAAAAAAAGGGAGGGGAGCATATTTCTGTCAGGGAAGGGCCCTTGTCCTCACGCAGAGGTTCTTCAGTCTTCCTCTCTGAAGCTGCGTGAGGACAGGAGCTCAGTCATCACCTGCTCCAACCCTCTCCTGTGACAGGTCGGGGAGAGGACCAGGCTGATGTCCTCTGAGCTCGGTGCTGACTACATGTTATACAACTCTGACAATCACTCCAAGAGTGATGGAACTTCGGAACTTCTTTGTAATTTTCTTCCTGCTTGAATTTTTTAAATAGTAAGTATGTTTCATCCGATAGTAATGGTCCTCAGATCCAAACTTATCAAGCTCTAGGTGTTGCTCTTCCCATTTTCTCATAAGGAAACAAAGCCTGGAAGGGGTCATGGGACTTGGTTAAGATCATACAGCCAGTAGATATGAGAGTTGGGAATTGGACCCAGCTCTGACCACCTCCAAATCTGACCTTCCATAATACCCATTTCACCACCAACGAGGGGAAATGAGAACCCGAGGGACAGGCTTTTTGAAATTTCCTTTTCCTTTCTACCTGACACTTCCCAGCAGGCCCCACCAGAAGCAGCAGGATTTGGGTTTTCTCTCATCTTTACATTCTTGCCACTCAAAATTGAAGCATCAGCACCGCCTGAGAGCTTGTTAGAAATGCAGAATCCTAGTCCTCACCCAGATGTACGCTGAGTTAGAACTGAGTTCTAATGAGCTCTCTGGGGATGTGTGTGCACTCTAAAGTCTGAGAAGCCCTACTCTGTGTTCTCCTCCTTCCCAGGTCCAGCCTCATGGCTAAGCTTAATGAACAGCAGGTGAGGTAGTGGAGAGACGGGTAAGCCTCATCCCATTAGACCTAAATTTAAGTATGATGACTCACAAGGTTTCTTGTGTTTCATTAGCTTTATTTATTTATTTATTTTGCAGTTCTTGGCCGGGGCCAGGCTTGAACCCCCCACCTCCGAGATATGGGGCCGACGCCCTACTCCTTGAGCCACAGGCACCACCCCTCATTAGCTTTTAAAACTTGTCTCTAGGTCTAGCAAAATTATAAAATGGAATGTAAAACAGATTTGTGAGCCTGGAGAAACTAATCAATGGCTCACATTTACAACCCATTGTGAGTTCATGATGAGAAAAACTCATTGATTACATTTTCTTTTCATGAAGAGTAACTAAGAGTTTATTATAATGAAGTGATAACAAAGAATCTCATGGATGATACAATGGTGAGATATTGTTGAAATAATAGTTGAATTGATTCAAGGCTGGTAAAATGATTATATGGATGATGTAAAGCTCTCCCTATCACCCAGTCTGGGCTGAAACCTATATTGCAGCATGTCTGGGCCCTGTTTCTAGCCTTCTCATGGTCAAAATTATTATTATTATTATTTATTTCAATAACATGTATTTTATTATTCTTCATTACATTATTTCCCCTCACCCCCCAGTGGTAAGACAGAATCTATCCACAGAAAAGAATACAGAAAACACTAAAGCTCCTGGTAGAGGGAGAGAACTTCAGTGGGGAGAGAGAAGCTCTCTCCGTTTCTCTCCCAGTCTTTCCCATCTCTTCCTTTAGGCCTTTAGTCTCAGGGTATACATAAGTGCATGGGTTCCCTGGCCAGGAAACGAATGAATACAGTCCCTTCCGCCAGGGGCAAGGTGAATGAATCTATCAATGAATGGATACAGTCCATTCATGGAATTGAGGCCTAGGAAATTCACAAGAAATTGACCTAGGCATAGGAGATGGGGGTTCCACACTTAGTCCTAAGTGTGAAGTGAAGGAGACACCAAGACACAGGTGTCTCCTCAGCAGTTGTCCAGCCTTTTTGGCAATTGGAGCCTCCGGTGGAGGTTGGAGGTCCCCCTCCCTGCCTGTCATCCAGCCCGCTGGCTCTTCAGCTGGCTGCCACACCACTGACACTGCCAAGGAGAAGGTGAAAGGTCCGCCAGCCCCGCTGAGCTGGCTAGGGCACCAATTGTCTTGCATCAATTCTCTCTCTCTGAGTAGAAACACCAACTGCTGTTAGGGAAAAGGGGCGAAGACTCGATCTAACTGCTTCCTGCTGAATCGGAGCCCATGGATTCTTATTGAGCCCATGGAAATAGATGGATATCCCAGAAAGAGGCTATAGAATAAAAAGGAAGGATAAAGAAGCAGGCCCTGGCCAGGCCCTGGAAGGCCCCAGCACTGATGGGCTGGTAGCTGAGGGTGCACACAGGAGGCCCTGTGAAGGAAGGTATGTCACAGGGGAGGCCAGAGGGTGAGGTGCCAGGGAAGCCAAAGAAAGAGCACGGAAGATGGAGGGAGGGCAGACAGCTTCGAGTGCTGCTGAGGGGAAAATGAAAGAAGAACACAAGGCTATAGGCAGCCATCGCTGCTCAGAAGCTTCTGAGGAGCAGGACGGGCGTTGGGCAAGAGCGACGGCTCCCACCGCATGTTGTCGTTGCTGTTGCGGTATTTTTCCTTCTGGCTGCTGAACACTTGGTCATGGTGACAGCTCACCAGCCCACCATCGGCAGTCACTCAGCTGTCTCTTGGCCATCACTCGGGACATCACACAGCAAGCAGTCACTCCACGTCTTTCGGCTGTCTCTCGGATGTCACTCGGCGGTCTCTCAGCAGTCACTAGGACATCACTCGGCAGTCACTCAGTAGTCACTTGGCCGTCACTCGGACGTCACTAGCCGTCACTTGGCCGTCTCTCAGCAGTCACTCGGAGGTCACTCTGACGTTACTCGGCTGTCTCTTGGCCGTCACTTGGCCGTCACTCAGCTTGCTAGCCTCTGTGAAGGTCTGTAGTCCAGGCTGTGCCATCTCCCCACTGGGTCTATTTCCTGTGGCTGTTGTAACAGATGACCAAAAGCTGGATCTTTTAAAGTGACAGAAATTTATTCTCTCACATTCTGGAACCAGAAGTCTGAAACAAAGATGGTGTCATCAGGGTGGAGTCCATCTGGAGATTTAGGGGAATATGTGCTGGTCGTTTATCCTGGCTGCGTTTATGTCTGCATCTCTTCAACCTCTGCCTCTGTGGTCACGTTTCCTCCTCCTCTGTGGGTGGGTCAAATCTCCTTCTGTCATTTATAGTTGGAAATCACCCTAGTTACATATCCCAGCCCTCACATACAAGGGCCACTTTCCACATGACTGTAGGACACAAATTAGGTAACTTTCCACCACATTACAAAGATCACCCAGTTTCCAATAAAAGGTTTAGCCCTCATTGTAAACGTCTTTAACCCTCCCTTCATAAGTAGAATATAATGACTATTTCATTCAAAAGAATCTAGACTGTTTGCTATGTTGCCTTAAAATTCTTTCAGCCCCTGCCTGGTATATACTTCCAAAGCCATTTACAAATGGCACTTGTTACACAGCACCCAACCTGCTGGTGCCATGACAGAGTCGTGTTCGTTTCCTACTGTTGGGCTGTTCCTCCCATCCCCAAACAAGTCTGAGGAGAAAGCACATACCTCAGGATAGGCCTTCCTGGGGCCTTCTCTGGGATTTTAAAAGCTTTACCTCAGGAGAGAAAACTTATATTTATTCTCCAATTAGGACTGTTAGCAACCAGTAATGTAGAGAAAGTTTATCTGGCCTAGAAAGGAATCTATAAAGAACTAAAGCAAATTAAGAAAAAAAAAAAAAAAGGCAAACCACCACATTAAAATCTGGGCAAGAGACATGAATAGTCTTTTCTCATAAGAAAAAAAAAAAGAGGGCCAACGAACTCATGGAAAAGTGTTCATCATCTCAAATTATCAGAGAAATGCAAGTCAAAATCACTTTGAGATATCACCTAACTCCATTGAGGGTGGTACACATCACAAAGTCCCCAAACACCAAATGCTGGCATGGGTGAGGAGAGAAAAGAACACTTCTGCACTGTTGGTGGTGGGACTGCAAATCAATTCAGCCTTTATGGAAATGGACGGAGAGTCCTCAAAGAACTAAAAGTGGATCTTCTGTTTGATTGTGCAATCCCATTAGGCAGTATCTACCCCAAAGAAAAAATAGTCATTTAACATAAGGACATTTACTTATGAATGTTTATAGCAGCCCAATTTACAATGACAAAGATGTGGAAGCAACCTAGGTGCCCTTCAACAACACATGAGTGGATTAATAAACTGTGGAATATGTACACCATGGAGTACACTCAGCCATAAAAAGTTGTTACAACTTGGATGGATGTGGAGAACACTCTCCTTAGTAAATATCACAAGATTGGAAAGACAGGCATCACAGATATTAAGTACTGATTTTGGAACTTGCAGATTAACAACTATGTGCTCACATGAGAGGAAAACTTCATCAAACCCAAGAGGACTCCTTCTTGAATTAGCAGGTTCCTCCCCAGTGTATGGCACACTCCCTGTGTGAGGGACATAACTAAACTTAGACTTTAACTTACAAATGCAAGCAATGTGTTCTAATTGAATGTACCCTCCTATTAATTGGGAAAAAATTAAAAATTAAAAAAAAATTTTTAAAGAATGTAGTCAGCACACTAAAGGCACAGACAAGACAGACACAAAGTGGAGGTACATTCTGAATCACAGTTTATGCATCCCTTTGCCCTCAGAGTCAGGACCAAAACTGAGAGATTCATTTAGAGGTTGGATAAACAAAGGGGGGATGGGGTCTGAGAGGCAGCAGACACCTGGACCATGTGACCTTCCAGAAGCCAAGAGAGAGATTGCTCAGGGAGAAGGAGCAGATGGCAGGTACTGCAGAGAGAGCTGGACAGGAAGAGTACCGAGGCCCCTGGGTTCAGCCAGGGACAAGGGAGAGGGTAATAAGTAGGATGGGAGTGGGAGTTTTGAAGAAAATGGAGATGACATTAAAGTTATTGAGGATAATGAAAAAGTACCGTACTTGAAAAACATCTAAAATTTCTCGGAAATTTTGAGAGCCTGATTTAAAAAATTTAAAAATTAAAAAAAATTAAATTACCCTGTGAGCCACTTCACACTGCTGCTCATGTGAAACCCCAGTTAGCCCAAGTCTCAAGGTCTCAAAAGGGTCATTCATTCAGGCCTCCTCTAGTGAGAACATGTTCCACTGGAGGACTTTCTCAGAATAATTTTTCCTTCACTAACAATAATCTGGGAGTGATATGAGAGCCCTGAACCCTTGGGAGAGGAAGAAGCGAGTGAAAAGAGCACAGGAAAGATAACCTGGAGGTGCTGAAGACTTCCACAGACAGGGACAGATACCTGGAAGATATGTATGTTCTCGCTTTTCTACCTGGCTCAGTAAAGAAAACTCAGTTTCAACCAACTCAGCTCCTGAGCCTGTGACACTGAATGGAGAAAAAAGAGACAGAACTGGGGCAGTGAAGGAGGTGTAGTGTTGGCAGAGTAGAGCACTGAGATTTATTCTTGATCAGGAAAAAAGAACAAAGGACAAATGAAAAAGGAGGAGAAACCCAAGGCTGCCTTGGTTCTCACAGAGAGTGTTGGATTTGGGGGACTGAAAGTAAGTAGGAAGATTAATGAAACAGCTGCCTGCTGGTGGGGGATGTTAAGTGTGGAAAAAGTGGACAGAGGTGGCTTTTAAGATGTTCCATTCTGCATTTAGAATCAATGCCCTTTAGGAGACTATTTTCAATAGATCTTTCATATTTCTGCATTTCTTGCAGGTGTTCCAAGTTATCTTTTTAAGAATGTTTTCCCGGCAAAAAGCCTTGGAAAATAGAGGTGGTGTCTCCCTCCTGAGCACTGAGCAGGCATGCTTCCTGCCCACAGATGAGAGTCAGGCTCCCCAGGCTTAGGGCTTCTTTCCTGCAACACAACCCCCCATGTGTGGGGGGTGTTCCATGTGAGAAGTGAGGACGTGGGAAACTGGAACAAAGATGCCGACACTGCAGCTACTGCTGTTGCTCTGAGTGGTAAACTGCTCTTCACCTCTGTTCAGATATTTGACCCTCCAGACTTCACAATGAAATCTGATCCCCAGTGTTGGAGATGAGGCCTAGCGGGAGGAGTTTGGGTCCCCCATGACGGCTTGGTGCTACCCTCCTTTCAGAGAGTTCTCACAGGTCAGCCCCCCGGATAGCCTGCTCCCCATGCTCTCACTGCCCCTCGTGGCTCTGCGATCTCTGCACAGAATGAATCCCCTTCCCCTTCCACCATGAGGGGAAGCAGTCTAAAATCCTCACTGAGAGCAGACGTTGGTGGCAAACTCCTTGCATGGCCCACAGATCCTTGAGCTAAATAAGCCCCTTTTCCTGGTAGACCAGCTAGCCTCAGTTGTTCCTCTCCGGCAACACAAAAGGATCAAGACAGCCTCAGATCTGAAGATCTTGTGTCTCCTAATTGCAAACTTGTCAGTTTATAAGTGGGGTAAAATCTCAGATCCTTCACGGTTCTTGGTGTTACCACTTATCCATCCACTTTCCAGCTTTTTAAAAGACAAATTTGAATTGCTTGCATCCTATTTTTCTGTCAAGCAGTCATTTCCTTGAGCTTAGGTCAAGAAGAGATCAGGCTATATCATCAGGGCCCAGTGGACTCCCTTCTGCCCTGGGCATATCCCACCTCCACCTTCCCCTGTGGTCAGACCATGCTGGCCCTTAACAGTAGGTTAATCACACAATATGGTTATTTCTTTCTTCATTTTTACTCTAGCACACTACAAAAGAGGACTAAAGGACCCTTACCAAAAAATCAAAGAATACAGCTAAATAACACACAAGTGAGGAAATCCAGTTAAAAGAGAAAATAAGGACAGGAGGAATGAGAGTGAAACCAGGCACACAGGCCGTCATATCTGGGGGACAGGTCAGGAACACAGGTCGTCACATCTGGGGAATGGGTCAGGCACACAAGCTGTCACATCTGTGGAATGGGCCAAGCACACAGACTGTCACATCTAGGGACTGGGCCAGGCACACAGGCTTTCACTCTGGGGGATGGGTCAGGCACACAGGCTGTCACATCTGGGGATGGGTCAGGTACACAGACGTCACATCATGGGGATGGGCCAGACAGGGGTGAGCCAGCCACACGGGGGCCATCACATCTGGGGGATGGGTCATAGATTTGCAACTGAGCTTTTTTTCAGGCATTGCAAAGATGAAAATATGTGAAGTTCAAAAGTACTTGCTTTTCATATGCTTGATGAAGTTTATTATCAGCTCTTTCATATAGTCATATATCTAGTTTATGTGTGAATTGCGAAATCCAAAAACTATTTCCATTTTTATCTGGCATTACTGGAGATAGGAAAACTAGTATAAGATTTAATGCTACCACTTACTGTTTGTGTGAATTTGGTAGAGTCCTACCTCTATTCCAACTCTACTCTAGCTATCTATAAAACAGGGACAGGACCAAGCTCACAAAGTTCATTCATTCATTCACATACTCATTCAAATATGTACTAAGCACTTACACTGAGCAAGGCTCTATCCTGAGGACTGAGACAGGAGTACATAAACTTCCTGCCTGGAGTTCTATGTAAAATAGATTATAAACTACATCTAACTATAGATTACATCAGATGATGTTACTATGGAAAAACTAGCTCAGGAAGGGCACAATGAACACTGGGGGGGGGCAGGAGGTTACAATTTTAAATAGAGTGATTAGGGAAAGCCTTGTTGGGAAGGTCTGACTCAGGCAGAGATCTGAAGGAGGGACGGAGAGGCCATGTGAGCATGTGGAGAAGAGCATTCCACACACAAGGAACCCTGCGTGCGTGGCAGGGAGGCAGGAGAACCCACAAGGGCGTGCTGAGTGGAGTGAGCAGGAGTGAGCAGGAGCTCGGGGGAAGACGGAGCCAATGCGAAAGGAGGCCTCCACAGCCGTCGTGAGGATGCTGTTCTGAGTGACACAGGCTTTGAACAGAAGAGGGAGCCAATCTGAATTTTATTTCAACAGATCACTTCCGCTGCTGTGTTGAGAATAAAATGAAGTGGAGATGGGGGTGGAAACGGAGAAATGGTAACAATCCAGGCCAAAATAAATTGGTGACTTGGTCTAAACTGTTAGGACAAAGGCGGGAGAAGCAATGGTGAAAGATTGATGGCAAAAAGTAAGATGATGCGTACGGGAAGCATTTGAAACCTATGAATTCCAGCATAAATATCATGAATTATTCTCACACAGTGCTTTGAAGGAAAGTTCTCAGCACAATAATCCCAAGAAGTGACATCATTGAAAGTCTTTGGCATATTCCAAAATCGTTTTAACTAGAGGTCAACTGGGTATCCTGGAAGAATGACACAAGGAAGGAGGGAGATCCCATCTAAAATACTCAAAATACCTTATGGGGGTAGGACCGGCTGTGAGTAGCTTATCTTCAGATTTTCTCTAGTTTCCTTTTTTTTTTTTAAGATACGAATACCTATTACTTTTGTAACTGGAATGTGGTGGGTTTTTTTTTTCCTCTATTTACATAACCACCTGGCTGAGGACCATCCCTGGAGGCACGGAGAGCGCACCCGGCTGCCCACCCAGATGGGAAATGGGGGGCGGGGGCTGGTCCATGTGCTTCCACCTTCCCCAGGCGCCATGGCAGAAAGGCCAGACAGGCAGGCGAGCGAGGCGCTGAGATGGCACAGGCTGGTAACGGAGCATGTGCTGTGCTAGAAAGGAAATCTTCTCACTACTCCAAGGCAGTGTTCACCAAAGGATCAGATTCCTTATGTAAAAACAGAGGGCAGAGCTTCACCGGGTGTGTAAAATAAGCGCGTGGGTGCTGTATGCGCGTTGCGAACACGCAGAGCTTTAGACGGCGCGCTCGGCGGGAAACGCTCCTGCTGCCCTCACCGCAGAGGATGCAGGCCGCGAGCCGACGGATGGGGCTCCGGCCTCCCACTCTGCTCTCCTCCCTCTCCCCACTATGGCCCCTTCCTCTCACCACTGACCGTGCCCACCAGAGCGCCACTAACGCGCTCCGTTACAGCAACATGCAGTTGGGACATTTCCATGCCTGCACTGATTGTGTCAGAGAAGACCAGGAAAAATATCCAACCCTTCCTATGGTGGTGATCTGTGAAGCGACATCTCCGCCCACACCAAGTGAGCGTGCTAAATTGTTAAATAGTCCCTTAAAAGTTTCACATCTTCCTCTTAATTATCTCCTTGCACCTTAAAGGGGGTAAAAACAAAATAATTTGCAGTTATAAATTTTCATTCTAAATAAGTCTATTTCCTCAATGTGATTTTGATATATTCAAACCTCTGTCTTATATACTGTACATGGGGCAAAAACCACATTCCAGTTACAAAAGTAGTATATGTTCATGGCTAAAAAACTGGAAACTAGGGAAAAGTATAAAGACAAAAATACTTATAAATGACTTCCAGTATGTTGTATTTTCTTCCAATATAGTTATTTATTGTGTATCTGGGATTTTTTTTTCAGGGGTATAATTTTGTAGCCTGTTTTTTTCTATAACTTTATAGTGAGACCATTTTCATATGAAAGTGTTATAAATCAGCAATTAGTGGTAGAAAAAGTGAATGGAAGGGGAGCTCCATCTGCTGAAGTCAGCCTCTCTGGTAGTGGACAGATGGGTCCTGCCAGGTATGGCCACAGATTCGGCATCTGGGCCAGTGCGTAAAGATGGCCCACAATGAGTAATTAAGGACTAGAAGCTTCTAAAAGTGAGCAGAGAGGATGAGAATACTTCCCAATTGTTCATCACACAGTATTCTATCCTAGCTAGCCTCAGAGCAAACTCCCACGTGCCCACTTGGGTAGTTTGAGGTTGTGTTTAAATGAATTTGCTTTCCAACCTTTTTTGTTGGCTGTCCAGATAAGGTTTTTTGTTTATTGCTACACAAACCTCCAGAATCCAGATTTATGCTTTTGGCTTCACATAGTTCCTCCTGTGAAACTCAAAGAAAATAAAAAGCTAGAAGATATGGGAGGGAAAATTGATAAGCTCAGGGATTCTCTAGTCAGTGAGCTATTCCCTTATTTTCATTGAATTCAAGGTTATATTCACTTTCATAGATCATGATGTTGCTCTTTATATCGGGATTTCAGGGAAGGCTGCACTTATAAATTAGTAAAATGTCTGAGTCATTTCAAAGTTGTGTTTGATCCAAGATTCAGTTACTAGCCTAGCATAACACCCAGCATTTGTCCTAAATTCGGTAGGTCTTTCATTTAAACACCATTCCTGGAATCCAATCAGTCTTGGGGTTACAGTTCAGAATTTCTACTGCCGTCCACATTACTGTTCAGTTACTTAAAATACTGGACCCTTGTTGGAGGTCAGTGATGATTTAAGAATGTGTATTTATATAAATGCACACTTGGGTTGTAAGGCAGAACTGCCCAAAGGATCACAGCAAATGTAGACTTCAAAAATGAACTTTGGATAATAACTTCGAGCCCTGAATTCCAAAGACATTAGCATGACATTAACCACACTGCTATGTGGTTGTGGCTTTTGAAACAGAATGAATCTTTTGGGAAATAGAAGTCTCAAGAGAGAAGAACCAAAAAATACCAGATAACTTAGTGAGAAGCATATAATGATGGGTGCCATTAAACTGGAAGAAAGTTTCTTCAGGTGCCAATTAACCTCACAGATCACAGAACTTATTGAGCTGAATTATTTATTCACAGAATAAAATCCCAAACAAAAGGAAAAAGGTCTTTAAATGCACTGCCTTGCACAGATTTTGGGCAATGAACTAAGTTCCCAAACAATTTCACATAAAATTGTGAATTGGCCTAAAGTGTGTTACATTATCAAATCAAGTGGAATGGGGGAGGAAGCACACCCCTTGTAAGTGTGTGTGCATTACCGCAGCCCTGCCTGGCTCTGCCAAGTTGGAAACGGAAGCACATGTTTTCATAGGTAGAATAATTTTGCAGCTTTTAGTCCCAAACTGACACAGCACTGACACCAAGAAAATTGGTAGAATATCATCAAAGTTTAGCTCCTTCTAAATGTGAACACAAATGGTGTGCTCCTTTGAACCCTGAGCAAAAGTGACCAGCATCTTCTCAGAGATTAGGGTCTGCAGCCAGAGATGAGGGGAAAGCTTCCAGATTGGCAGTTTTGTGCCTTTGTACAATCAATATTGTTTCTGAATTGCTAGGAAGGGCTGTGTCCATTGGGGGGGGGGCACATTACAAATACATACACTTGAGGATTTCAGGAAATTACCCAAATGCTCAAATCCTTCCCAGGGGCAATGGTTTTCAATAGGAGTCTACATGATAAGTCCACCCGGTGAATACATTTAAAAAACAATAATCTGGTAGCAGGATGAAACAATAGCACACCAATATCCCCTGTTTATTTGGAAAAGAGGCCTTAGTCAGAATGTGTATGAAATCAGGCCATCAAAAAGGAGCCGAGACAAAGGAGGCCCAGATGACTAGAACAGGCGAGGCAGCTTATCCACTCGCTGAACAAGCCGTACAAGCTGCAGAAACTACTCAGAGGGGCCTCACAAAGAAGCAGACAAAGCCAGCATGGAAAAGGATGATAAGCAGAGATCTGCAGATCCGGAGAGGGAGAGCGGAGGAGGCGGCTGCAAAGACAGAGGCCGCAAGCTGCAGAGGGCCGGGCTGTAAATAAGGCCTGATAGTCACCGCCCTGTGTGGGCTGGCGTTCACCGCCAGACGCCAGTTAGTTTGCGCTTTGCCTTCTGACAATTTATGAACTACTGATGAACAAGGTTGACTTCGATGGCCAAAGTTACATTAGAGTTTTTATAGAGAGTGAAAAGATATTACAGATTCCAAGTTTGGTTTTGCAAAATATCATATCTGAAACTGGAGTAAACATCAAAGGCTAAATTTTCAAAAACAAACTAGGGCCAGCATTTGTGAGAAAGCCCATTCACACCCACACTCTGGCTGGCGCAGGAGATGTGGGCATAACTTGCAGGGAAGTTGCTTCCAAAGTGAGAGCCACTGAAGCTGTGGTGCTTCTCTAGCATAATCATTTCTTTACCACAAGAGACAAGTGTTCAAGTGTTCCCACAAGACCAGTGACATTCAACATGCCAAAAGAAGCAGTTTGAAAAAAAATAAGAATGCAAAGACTAGAGTTATAAAATATCCTCATGGTATTTCCATGTCTGGAATTTTTTCAGGTGTGCTTAAATGATTCATTTAAGGAGATTTGTCAGCTGATCAGTTTTGTTTTGTTTTCCAACTGCGAATGGATCAAGAAGGTATGGGACCATCACTAAAGAATCAAAGGTTATAGAGCAATCCAGGACCAGTACAAACTCAGCCCTGTCTTCTGATTCTCAGTGGGATGTGAGAATATTGAAAGTTATGTTGTGTTCGCTGAAGTGGAGGCATAATTTCACAAAAGCACTGTGAATTGCGCCATTCATTAGCTGGTCAAAAGATTAATGAAGAAGAGAGTAAAGAACTTCCCCTGAAGAAATAAATGTCTCCCTGACATTGGTTCTGTAAATTGCTCCTTAGTTCTAGCACAAAGAAATGGAGAAAAGAACTGGAAATAATATTGTTTTTCTCCCCCATTATGTCTCACTCCTGGCTAAATAGTTGGAGAAATATTCACAATTTACAGCTCTCCTCTGAGTCAATGTCTGCAAAATCACGACTGTGCTGTGGTTTCCCAGATCAGAAGATCCCACGAGTGTGTAGAAGGCAATATCCCTAACTCAGCAAGGTGGCAGGGATTTTCTGAGGATGGAGGTGGGGCTCGTGATTGCTGCTTCCTGTGCACAGAGCAAGAATTACTCTTTGAAGCACATCCCTAACTTCAAAGTGGAAGGCAGTCTTCAAGAAAAGTGTAGTAAGTAGTCTCTTAATAACAGCAGAAAATTATTTCCACAGCATTTGGGACTGTAACGACTCTGGTGACTTCTTCCAGTTCAGCAGGCTCCTTTCTGCCTTTGGATTGCAAAGAGGTGATAGCATGCATGGGCCTCATTATAACAAGACTCCAGGGGGCGAGGAGAGAGCTTTCCTCCAGTCTGTGATAATTGTGTCAGCAGCAGAAACCGTGTACTGACCCTCTTTTTTATCAAAGCTCATATTGTGATGAAGAGGCTTCTTTCCATCTTCATTGCAGTTTTACTCCCAGCTCTGAGAGAAAAGATTTCCTTGTGATATTACCTTGAGGGGTACCAGTGCCTTAATAACCAGTCAGTCCAGCTCAGATTCTAAATGTTAATAGACTGACGGCCCCGGGGGAGTTTGCGGCTGGGGAGCAGGCTGGCGGCAGCCCATCTCCCCAAGCGTTGACTCATGCCTGAATCATGGCCAGGCTGGCAGGATGTTGTTTTGGGGGAAGTTCGCAGGCCTGTCAAAAACCTGCTGTTGCCATTGGCTGATATTATGCAAGATTCCAAATTATATTTATTTATATTCTTTTGGGGTTTTTATGGTGCCCTCTCCCTGCTCATAGGCACTAGA
Organism: Arctocebus calabarensis; assembly: GCA_963573935.1. Classification (NCBI taxonomy): domain Eukaryota; kingdom Metazoa; phylum Chordata; class Mammalia; order Primates; family Lorisidae; genus Arctocebus; species Arctocebus calabarensis. The sequence continues at coordinate 6,504 of CAUYON010022766.1, read as the reverse complement.
GCTTCAAGTATCCAAAAAGAAAAAAAATGTATGTATATGAAAGACAGGCATAAGCACATCAGAGACATAAGACACCTTGTCACCACCTCCCTTTACCTCTCAGGTCACAGCAGTGCCAAGCAATTTGCTCTTAAAGAGGAACACGCAGCCACATCCAAGTATATTTCTTTTCACACTCGTAAAATCCCCTGCAACACGCCTGGCTAGCAGATTAACTGTGTAACTTCCCTGATGGAATCTGGCCTGGGGTGGGAGGGTTTCCTTTGTCTGGCATCTGACTGGTGATGGGGGTGCGGGTGGGATGGGGATGCTGCAGCTCTGCAAAGATTCCAGAAGACTTCAGCTTGGCAATCTCAGCTTCTCCCACTCCTGGAGCCTGTAGGAGTTAAACTGCAGAGCTGAGGAAATTCTCCCAGTGGTGTCATGGAGCGCTGATAAGTCCCTTTGCAGAAACTTGGTAGGCAGAAAGAGTGTGAGTGAATTCATTTGTGTGCCTAATTTAAGGCACAATTGAGAGGCACTGTGTTCTAATAGATGGAGTTCTGGCTGAGGAGCTGAGAAACCTGAGTTCCATTCTTAGCTCAGTTGATGGCTCAGCACAGCCAAACAGAGGGTTGGCACTTTCCAGAAGAATTTGAACTCTACAGACAGTCAATTCAGGACAAGATTATTCAGAAATACAGTCATAATCCCTATTCTCTAGAACTTTCATTGTTCCTATAAAAACCAAATGTAGCTCTCCCTAAAGTCTTACAAAAGTCCTAGTAAAAAATGTTCCTTGAGTTGAGCCTCTAGGGAAATAGAAGGGATTATCTAGCACCCACAGTGCAAGGGGGAGCTTTCTTTGGATGAGTGTTCAAAGCAGATCTGTGGTGTGAATGGCAGCTCCCCCTCACTGGCAGAGGGAGAGGCACACGGGGCTCTTTCGAGTTCTTCCTCAGCACTGGACACAGCTGCACTGCTGCCTCCCCTCAAAAATGACCTTGGCCATTAGCCTGAGGGCTTGGCAGTTGTTTCCATCCAAATTGCACACTCTGGGAAGATTTTATATTTGGAAGACAAAATAATCCATGCCCACAGTTTCACAGTTCTGATGTCTATGGCATTTTGCTCCTTGTCCAATTGATGGGAATACTAACCAAGTGAATGGAAGTCAGTTTTAGGAAACTTTCTCAAGCCAGATACAGTTATAACCAAATTATGTTACCAAATTTTCCCTTGAAATAATGATTGTTTAATAAATTAATGAAGAAGTCTGATAAATAATACTGTAATTCAATATTCCATGCAAAGTAATTATCCCCCTCCAGAACTGAGAACCTCCTTTGATTTCTTTTCCTCATATGTTTTAATTTTTTTTACAGTAAAAAATTATATTCCTATCTTGTTTGGCTTTATTTATGATAAAAATTTTATTTGATCATTCAATAAGTATGTATCAGTGCCAACTGTGGGTCATACATCCTGCTAGGTATTTGCCATACAAGATAAATGTGTGTCCCTGACCTTAAAGAGCTGACAATCTGGAAGGGGAAGGCAAGACAGTCGTCAGGACAGGACAAGGTCACAAGGTGCTTGGGTAGGAATCCGACAGGTTTGGGGAGGAGTACAAAGACAGGAGAACATGGGAAAGGGGTTGGGAGAAAGGAGGTAATAAATAGGTGTATAGGTAGAGAAAATGGGGTGCAGCATTCTGAGCAAATTGAAAGCACATCATTGTGTGAGGCATTTGGAAAATCTCATTGTTCACTGCTAAGACAGTGGGGAGAAGAGAGATGAGCTTGAGAAGCAGTCAGAGGCCAGACCCTGGAGTACAAGTCATGCTGGTCTGGACTCCATCATGTGGGCAAAGGGAACTATGGAAGGACTTAATCAAGAGTATGATGTACCTCAACATGCTCAGAGATGCCTGCTTAGTGCATGGATAGAGGCTGGAAGACAGGTCTGATGTGTGTGTTCTCCCCGGTGCACTCTCTCTGTTCTCCTACTAACATACCCTGTATTCCTCCTAAGGAGCCAGCTGGTCCCCATGCACAGTTGATGGGGTAAGATGACTTGACTCCTCTTCTGGCTCCGTTGGGCATATGACATGGTGAGAGCAAAGAAGAGCCCGTCCTGGGACTTTTGCTGAAGGAAGGAGAGAAAAGACTTCTCTCTAAGATGGCTTGAAAAGGCCGTAAGTCTGGACCTGAGCTGGTGCCTGAGATGGAGCCACACAGAAGAAGTCAGAATAGAGGGATGGAGTGGGACAGATTCTGTTATTAGAAAAATGGTGTTATCCTTCCCTGGGGACTGCAATGTCTGCACACCTTCAGACTTCTAAGTTATATAAGTCTATTTAGTTGAGTTGTCTGCCACTTGCAACCAAAATATTCCCCACCATGCACTAAGGCAGGGAGAATTATTAGAAACAAGCAAAACAGTCCAGAGGAGAAGAGGCTGAACGGCAGGAATGAAGAAAGGGGTAATGAAAAGGAAAGAAGCTAAGGAAGCAGGAATGCAGGCTCGCAACTGATGAAATGTGAGCCGTGAGGAAAGGAAGGTGCCAGGGATGACCTCCAGGTTTTACTTGACTGCCATGGGGGTGAAATTTACCACCTTGGAAGGGAATTGAGAGCTAGTTTAACTCTGAATGTGCCAAGGGAAGTCCTCTGGGACACCCAGGAGAGACGTTCAGTAAGCAGCTGGAACATGATTCCAAAAGTCAGAAATCTGGATGAGCTTGAGACTGGAAATAGCAAATGTGGATGATAGAGTCTTTCAACTCAAGCAGCTGTGGTGAGACCCAAAGATCCCAAGGTGGGAGCAACTCAGTGGATAGAAACCAAATAATAGGTACTTTTCAAAGAGGGTGCAATTTACATGTATGTACTTTCGGTATGGCAATTGCTATTTGTGCAGAACTCATCAGAACATTCCTAAATTTGTGACATCTCCAACCAATACACACTAAATGTTTGGAGCACCTTCTACCTTTCAGTTAATGCAGCAAATGGAAATACCCCCCACATAGTTCCAAGCATCCCCCCAGAGCGGTGCTGTCATCTTCAGTGTGCCCTGAGTCACCATAACTATTGTCAATCTGGGAAGCCTTCTACTGCTGTGTCACTCACACAGAGAGATGAAATAGCTTATTTGTGAGTATGATGAATCCAATACTGAGGAAGCTCAGATGCTTCCACACCATGTCATCCTGTCCACCCATCTGTCCTGCTCTTCTCTGAGCCCGTCGTTGGAGGTCAGTGCTCACAAGTCCTATTTCCAGTGGCCACCCACGCAGAAGGGACCATACACAAATGGGCATAACACGCATCTGACTTTGCTTCTGTTTGCAGATGGGCATCCATTCCATTTCTAAGTCTGGGGAAAATTTTTATATTTAATATCATTCAGAGCCAACCAACATGGCAGTAGACTTTGAAAGTGAGATTCTGGGCTTGGCGCCTGTGGCTCAAGTGGCTAAGGCGCCAGCCACATACACCTGAGCTGGCAGGTTTGAATCCAGCCTGGGCCCGCCAAACAATGATGGCTGCAACCAAAAAATAGCCAGGCATTGTGGCAGGCACCTATAGTCCCAACTACTTGGGAGGCAAGGCAGGAGAATTGCTTGAGCCCAGGAGTTGGAAGTTGCTGTGAGCCGTGATGTCACAGCACTCTACCCAGGGATGATAGCTTGAGGCTCCATCTCAAAAAAAGAAAAGAAAGTGAGATTCTAGCATTGCAGAAGTCACATTTATCTGCAAATGAGCACATCTGCATGTGTGAGTGGTAACGTACCCATGTGTTGGGAGCGACATGGAGCGTGGGGTTTGTAAAAGCTCAGATGAGGTCGAATGTGTAACAGATGTTTCTGAATTGTGCTAGGATTGGCTCCTGGATTCAGTGAGTAATAGGTACCTCTCAGACTAATCTGAAAGCCTTCATTTTTTTTGACAAGCTCTTTAATTTGCACAGTATCATGAATTAACTTGTATGTAAACATAGCAATTTGATGAATTAAATGTGTTAAATAAAATGCATTGAGTGCACGCTATTTTATAGACTTATTCTTGGAGTAAGAATCTCAAGGAAATGAAATTATCTTTAGCTTTTAAAGAAGGAGCTGCAGGGGGGTGGGGAGGTGGGGGAGGGCTAATTTTTCTCTCATTTTCATTGAGATAAGAGAAAGCCTGAGGAAAAAAGAGAAGATGGAAAGCAGCAGGGTGCTAAGAGGGGAGGAAGCCAACTAGCCAGCGCCTTATCTACACAGGCTGAAGGACAGTTTCAGGCCCAGAGTCTGGGAAACATAAAGTATACCAAGGAAACCCATGACCCAATACGGGTTGCTAACACACCAACACCTGATCATTTCATGCTGTCTTCATTTGATTTCCAAATTGAGTCACCTGTGCACATGGCTCCTTTACACTTTCCTTCCCAAATCATTACCTAGAAACAGATAAAAAAAAACAAAGTAGGAAATGTCTTCTCTCTACTACATTTGCTAATGAGTATTCTGTGGTGCTTGTGGAGAGGCTGGAGCTGAGTACACTTGCTCCAGGGAGTGAAAATGAAGGAGGCAGAGCTGGGCATGTCCTCTGGGCTTTGTTTCTAGAGAGGCAGCTGCCCACAGAGACCCACTCGCCAGAAGGCAGGACGGCTTCTACCTGAGTGGTGGAGCCATCTGGCAGCTCTTTTGGCATTCCATCTACTTCAAAGAAGGCATAAATGTTAGTAAAAAAAAATATTTCTGCTGCATGTTCAGCTATGCCTGAAAAAATGGCATTTGTTTCAGTTTGGCAATGTCATCCTCAGAGTCCCGGATATGCTATTTGTCCTGCACTGGGCAAAATCTTATTCAGGACAAGCTGCTACCTGGCAACAATCTCCTCAACAAGAAAAGCCTCCCACGAATTAAAAAGTCAAAGTTATTTTAAATGTGTTTCCTAAATAAACAAAAAGGAATTCATGGACCAAAGACAATTCTTTACTTCTTATCATTCCAGTAGATTTCCAAATCTCATTTTACTTATACAATAATTAATAAAAATGAGTTAAAATAATGTCAGTAGTAGTAGTAGCATCACCAGTACTACTTACAGGAGTATTATCAGAATGGTTTATCAAAAGCCTCCTTTTTGTACTTGATTAATTATAGCAATTATTCTATTTATTGTTGAGATCACTGAATAGTTATAAACTCAAAGAACTTACAGAGATATTCAACTGGGAAGTGGCAAAGTAAAAATTGAAATTAACTCAAAAGACCTCATTTTTTCTGTCCCAGCATTTCCTTATGTCAGCAGCTCGCAAACTTCAGCATGCATTCAAATCACCCAAAGGATGTGTCAAAACATGGATTCAGAGTTTCTTTCTCAGTAAGTCTGGTGTAGGACAAAAACATTTGTATTTTTAGCAACTGCTTGGGTGATGCTGATGCCTCTGGCCTGGAGATCCCCCTTGAGTGCTCCTTCCCTAGTGTCTGTCGCCCCTGTTGATTGAAGGCTGGCTGCCCTTGTATTCAGAAAACCAAAGTACTGATTACCACCTGGCATTGCTTTCTTCAGTGTAGTCTGCAGACATAAGTAAACTATAGATTAATGCTGTAATGATGGAAAAGTGTTGGGTAATGAGGTCTTGCCAAAAATTAATGTCCCTGTTGTTCTTTTTTTATTATAACTTATTATTTTATTTTTTATTTTTACATATACATGTGTTTATTAGGTTTCCACTTTTTGCATTCACAGAATTAAAAAGGCTTAAAATTTAATAACAATAACAATGATTAAGATAAGGACCAGAAACAAAAACCTTGTAAAGAATGAACGAAGATAAATACATTCAGAAAAGAAATCAGATGATTGCTGCATCAAAATATTAAGCAACAACAATAATAATAATGCAAAGAAAGTAACATTCACACTGTCGGATAAGAGTATATCTATCGGGTGGAGCAAGATGGCGGATGAGTAACAGTTTCCTTGCAGCTGGGCACGGTGAGACTGGGGAGAGATGACTTCAGGCATCTCTGCCAGGCAGGATCTGTCCAGAAACTTCCCTTTGGGGACACAGGGAGACAGCATGAGGCTTCTGGACACCCTGAGGAAGGCTAAAGCATCACAGATTGGGCAAGTGGTTGCATCTATTCGTTCGGTCTGATCCTGTCGGCGGCTGTGGATGGGGCAGCAGTGGGACTGCAGGCTGGAAGGGCCTTGCCTGTGAGCCGTTTGGGTTTCTTTTGGACTTGGCACTCGGTTGAACTGCCTTGGGAGAACTTGGGCAGGAGTGCAGGGGTTTTTGAGTGTTATCTGGGCCCCCATACTGGGCCACCAAGCCAGACGGAGCTGCCAGTGTTTGGTGCTGGGCTGTGTGGAGCCATTGTGGGAGAACTGCCCTGGCAAGCTCCACCCTCAGGGTGGCAGAACAGGCATTGGGTGGGAGCAAGTAATCTAGTGACTGAGCAGCCTAAAAGCAGGGACTGAGACGCCTTGCAGCCTTAGCCCTCAGGGGCATAGGGTGAGACCG
>CAUYON010022761.1:0-15395 GCA_963573935.1 Arctocebus calabarensis | reverse complement strand
AGATCAAGAATGTTTTCATATGGTAAATGAGAGAATATCATGAATGATATGTCAATCAGGTTGATAGAATGTCTCAGATTGCATATGAAGCCCCCACACTGTACCCCATGGTTGAACTAATGTACACAACTATGATTCAATAAAAAAAATAATAATAATAAAAAAAATACCATGTATTTTTATGACTAAATTATGAATCTCTCTAGGAAAACTATAAAATATAAAAGCATGGACTAACTAAAGGATGCACACCAATTCATTATATTTACCTGTGAATAAAGGACAAAGAAGGGAAAAATAAAACCTACTTTTAATGCCCTAATTATTTTACTTAAAAAACATAAATGTGACTAAATATTAACATTTGTTAAATTTGGATATTTTACATGTGTCTTTGTTTCATTATTTCCTGTGGCTTTCCACATTTTCTAAACCTCAAGCATTAAACACAAAGTGTAGTCATTCGGTGGGTTTTGTGCATTTTTTTAATGCATAAATGTAAGGACCCCAAATTGTCACTCCTTAGATGCAACTTTGACTGGAGAACACAAATTTCATCAGTTGATGGGCTACAAATCATGGGAGCAACAGCTGATCCTTATTGGAGGAGATGAAGTCATTGGCTCTATTCTTTTACCAAAAATAAGTGAGTATTAGAGTAAAGATTTGTTAAGTGGCCTCTGTGGAGGTTTTACTTAAAAATAATTTTCTTACTGCCAATAATGTGCAACATTTTCAACTTTCAATAAGAATAATATTTATGCATTTTAACACCAGATCTGAAATTACACTAACCTAACCTTTATCCTTGGCAAATGAAAAAGAACCTCTATAAGTTAAACACCCAAGGGAAAAAAAACAAACCAGTCAACATACAGAGGTGATAAACATAAGGAACTAGGCCCCTTGTACTGATACATACATGTGGCACATGTCTGGTCTATGAAAATCAGGTCAACTTAAAGAGGTGGTCAATGTAGGGCAGTGGCCACTATACTATATTTTAGATTTAGCATATACTCTTGTTATTACCACATCTGGCTTGAACTTTCAGGCAGATGTGGCAATATCTAGTATTTAGTCTGACACTTCAGCTAGAAATCAGTTACACAAGTCACCTGACCCGAAGACAATGAGTGAAGAAGTACTTACTATCTATGGAGTGGGAGATAAGGAAGAATTGTGAAAAATACTATGATGACCACACCAATGTTCATTATACTGGGATCCTCTCTCTCAGTTTTGTAACAGTATAGGGTAAGAAGCAGGAGAAATTTTACATTACAACTTTATCTCCCACGTTGTAAATTACAGATAAAAGCTACACCAACTGACTTTGGACAGTGCTTTTATTCTTTGAAAAAAGTATGGTTCAAAGATGTTCAGTAACTTTCAAGGGGTTCCGCAACTTACAAAAGGCAAATGCTAGATTTGAACCCAGATCTGCCACTATTAATGAACGATATTATTGATACATAATAGGTTTCTAAGCTTTTATCTATAAATGTTGTGCTTTTATAGCATTGTCTGTCAGACCTTTTAAATGCTATTCAGTCCATTCTGCTGTGTACCTGGCAGAGTTGCTTCACAGCTATTTCTAGACATAGAGGCTTGCTTTTTAGTCTTTCAAAGTCTTTGCCTCGAAGTCTCAAGTTCAATTGGGACTAAGTCTCTTCCCACTGATAGAATTACCACCAACAGGCATTGAACAAGGTTTGAAAATGTGTTTTGATAAACACCTTTAGTTAGGTCAGAAATTTGGTCCCCGACACTGTTAGCTGAACAGCGCTGCATTATTTTTAGATAGCATATATGATCTAATCCACACAAATGATACTTCAAGAGGCATTTGCTTAGTTATTAAATAAAAATGAAGAGAAAAACACTGATGTGACACACAACTCTTCTCCTCTAGTACCTTTGGCATACACCATCATAAGAAAGCATCTATTAAATTTTTATTTAAGGAAAAGAAATCAAGACAATAAGAAATTTTTTTGATAGAAAAAGATAAAATCACAGTGTTCAAAGATGTCAGCACATTTTTTCTCTGGGAAACACAATCTAAAGTCTCATCATTTCCCTGGCCTTCTTGCTGGGACCCTGGTCTTCTTGCTGGGAAAAAAAAAATTGATAACTGTTACAAATGTCTTTGATGAGCAAGGGTTGTGCATTATGTACCTATTGTATAATGCATATGAAGAATTCTAGAATAAAAATCAAAATAATGGACAGAAAGCTTTAAAAACTTTATCCTATGGCTGAGTAATAAGAATTTAAAGAAGAAAAAACATCTGGTTGTACTCCAGACTCAATCCTCTTTGGTCAATGAAGACAGATCCACAAACCCTTTGAAAAAGCCTCCAAACCACTGTGTATGAGGCCCCTGAAATACAGTATCTAGATATAATCACTGCAAAGCATTCACTCTAAGAATAAAGCGATGAGAAATAAACTATGACATATCCCCTAGTATTAACTTGAGTGTTCAAATTATCTACAAAACTCCAGGCTGCTGGGCCACTATGAAGGCTGTTTATGAAGAGAAAGGTGGAATAGTTACCCAGGATCATTTGATGCTTCTAATTTTTCACGAGCATCCTGGTGATCAATGGATGAAATTAGTTTTGGTAACTTAGTCTTAGGAATCAGAAAAAATAAACTACTTTCCTACACAAATGTAGCTCTCACACTGCATTTTTCCTGTCATAAAAAAATTATAATAGGTGTCAATGGAAAAGTGCTTATATCATGTTCTCTAAAATTGGTGTTATATATATTTGATAATCCAAGGGAAGGACTGCCTGTGGTTTGGACCTTACATGAGGCTCCAGTCCAAAGCTTCATGGACGCAGTTTGACAGTGGTCCTGTCCTCTGGTCCTTCTACTCTATTGTTCACTCTGTCATCAGGTTAGCAGCAAATGTTGGTGGTGTGCACCTGTCGCAGAGCTGCTTGGAATCCAGTATCCTGTATAAGGGCTGTCATCCCTTCAAGTAATGATTTTTTTATGGTTTAAAAAAAGTCAAAGAAAGAAATTGCCTGGGAAAGAGCATAAAATCAGACATTTAGAGAAAATGATTCAGAATCTGCTAGCTGCAATGACATGAGGGGTGAGCCCAACTCTTTCATTTTACACATATGAATTACATGGACCCCAAATATGAAGTGATTCAGGCATGGGTATTCAGCAGGTCTGCAGAACCATATATGGATGAATTTTATTTTTATAAGTTCTAAACTTTTTTAAACAAAGATACCAGTGAGGTAAATCAGCTCTATGGCTGAAGCAGAGCAGTTATGCACCTGTGCTTTGCATTAGCTTCTAATACATTCCTATTTTCTTGCCCTTATAAAAAAAGTTGAAGATTATGCTACAAACACCCTTTAGATAACAGTGGTTCAGATGAGCCCCTCTCTTTCAAATGAAACAGAAACTTGTTAAAACTTTTGCCATTTTGCTCCAGCAAAGTAATTGGCCTGTATAGAAGTTTCCATAAAATCACACCCAAGTGGAAGTTTGAGCTAATATTATGTAATGGTAGAATTTTGGAAGGATTATAGTCAACCTGGTGCTACAAAAGAATCCCCAAACCCACTCCATGAAGATGCATTTTCTGCTGACTGGTCTATATTTAATTAATAAACCAAAATCACTTGCATATTTCCTGTATTCACTTGAGCATATAAAGAAATATGAACTGGGCTTAGTGCCTGCAGCTCAGTGGCTTGGGCGCCAGCCATATATACCAGAGTTGGTGGATTCAAACCCAGCCTGGGCCTGACAAACAACAAAGGCAACTATGACCAAAAAATAGCCGGGTGTGTGGCGGGTGCCTATAGTCCCAGCTACTTGGGAGGCTGAGGTAAGAGAATCACTTAAGCCCAAGTGTTTGAGATTGCTATGAGCTGTGATACCACAGCACTCTACAGAGGGTAATATAGTGAGACTCTGTCTCAAAAAAAAAAAAAAAAAAGAAAGAAAGAAAGAAATATGAGCTGTAGCTTGTATCTTCCAGGGCCAATCAAATAAACAAGTAGTTTAATAGAAGAAAGTTAGTATTAGCAACTTATTTTAAAGAAAACTTGAAAGGGAAGACAGGATATGATATTCCAACCCAGAGATTAACTATAGCAGAAAGGTACTAGTGCCCCAGGACCACAGAGTTGAAGGGAAAGGAAGTTCCCAGAGACCAGGAACTGACATCTCCAGATAGTTGTTGAAACCATTTCAAAGGCAACTTGCCAGAAGTTGGAACCATAAAAAGACCTGGTCGACTCTCTGTGCCTGATAGCGAGAGAGAAATATCTTGGTTTGTCCTATACTCTCACCCTAGAATCTACCACTAATAATTACTGTACCATCAAGCCAAAGAGAAATGCAGTTTTTATGAGTTCTTCTCTTGTATTCCAGCTATCAACTGGTGTGTGACCAGCTAAAACCCCAACCATTGCATTAGGCTCACAGAGAGATGTGGCAACTCTGGTTGGTCTGGTACTTGTGTATCTGGAGCCTCAACTAGGATAACTTTAAAGGCTGACGCTGGAGAACAGTCTTCTAAAGTAACACCTTCTTGTACAAATACATGCCTGCCCTCGGCGTCTAAGGGACTACCAAACAGAGTACCTCCATGTGGTTCGTATAGCATCAAATGTCAGACATCATCTTTCAGGGCACCTAGAATGAATCTGACCAGAAAACAAGGCTGAGTTTATATGGTGTCTCATGATACACGTTTGGAAGTGCGTTATGATTTTACAGCCCTATGTGGCTGGTAACACAGGATCACTTTTTCTGTAATCTGTTGATCCAAGCAGTCACAAGCTTACTCAGATTCAATGGAAGGGGAATGTAGCCTTCCTCCAAATAAGAATATATAAGAATGCATAGCCAGGTTTTAAAACAGACTCTCTTAGGCACAGAGAAAACCAAAATAAATGAAGTAGAACAAAATTCAAATGAGAAGGCAAGGGCTGAGAAAGAATATACATGTCAGGAACTAGTACAATGACCCATGTCTCAACCACTTGGAATAATTGCCAAACAGGTAGCACAGGCAGAGAATGTTTCACAAGGTCGACAGGGAGAAAGCCCGGAAGAGAGGTAAGACAAACTTCCAAAAGACCATTTTCTACTCACCCTAAAGACAAAATGGGAAATTGTAGGGAAACTTTCTATTTCCCCAAACTTTAAAAGAATAGGTCATGTACAAGCTAGATAGAAACCCAGGTGAATTCTAAACTCTTGGCCAGTCCTTCTGTTTACCTAACATAAATGCAATTTTATCTTCAGGAGAAGTTTGCACTAAAAGTTTGACTTGTAGCCTCAATATCAACATGAAAGTAAATTCTCCTTCTCCGGATGTGCAGAGCACAACTGTTATTCAGACACAAAGCCCTGGCATCCTCCTGGCCCATCTTCTCTATTCTCGAGAGGTTCTTTCTTATTCTTCCCTCCTCTCTCTTTCAATCAACTCACACCCTCCCTTGCAGACTTTTTAGTTTTTGGCTTACTTTATGTTCTTAGCCTCAAATTCCAGTGAAACCTCTCAGCCTAAAGCAGCTATTACAGTTTTTGTAGGATGTGGTGAGTCCGGGAGTCTTCTGTTACCACTTGTGGACCTCCAGACCTCTCTGTGGTGAGGGGCCGTTCTCTGCCTGGGACTGATGACTAAAGCAACGCACATGACCCAAATTAGCAAAAGGAAGGAGCAGGGACACATGGAAAGAATTTCCTTCAAACAAATAAAAGTTTTTTTGGACTCTTCTTTTATGATTCAAATCTCCTGTTTTTCAGCTAGACATTGGGGTCAAGGAAAAGGGAGAAATGGCTGGTGAGTGGATGACACAAACTTAGGAACTGAAATCAATCACTTCTGTGTGATTAAGATATAAAACCAACACATAGTCAAGAGGTATTCGCGTCGGTTTATCATGGAACACTCCCTGTGCCCTCTGTTCCATTTGGCTTTCTATTTTGGTTAGCACGAAAGCAGGCCTGACCACAAGGCTTTTATTTTACAAACAGAAGGCTCTGGTGAGTGCCCATGTGTCCTCTGATTAACAACCACACAGAGACATAGCAATAAGCTCTGCTAGGAAACAGGTTTCTATTGCTTTATACTCTGGAGAGAAACTGCTTGTCTTAAAGCTACTACTGACTGCCACGGTGAATTAGGAGAGGGTGAAAGCTGGTATTAACAGCTTCCTTTAAATTCAGTAATAGATGATGGATCTCCATGGGGGGGAATAACTGTGGATTAAATTCTTGAAAATACCTAAGATTATTTCCAAATCATCTTATGTGTTCTAAAGAGCTTGGACAAAGTTCAGTCTGTATTCAGCTGTCAGAAACACACACCCCAACACAAGATAAAGTGTGTAAATGTTAACTCTTTGTAGTATGCTTCTGACCCAAAAGTATTTCAACCCAATTTCTACGCCTTAGTGTTCCCTGGCTGGTGTCAGTATCAGTGGATGCCTTTGGCCCTTACTTCAACGCTGTCAGGTCAAAGATGAGAGGAAACACTGCCAATGTTTTTAGCTCCTTACTTTTGTCTTTCAGAATATGTTTTTCACTTTTTAATTTTTCTTTTACTTTCTCTTCCCCATGATAGTCACACTTGTTTAAGTGTTTGTTCCTTTTGAATAACAGTTTCTTTGAATAAGGGTCATTTTACCTGGGGAGACACATTTTATTTCTTCTATTATTACTTTCTCTGGGTAGTGCCTGTTAAAGCCCATGTATTAGGCCTTGGTGTGGACCTGCAATTCCTTTGTGTGTCAAGAATTTAAAGGAAGCTGTTAATAAGCAAGAATAGCACACGTGTAGCTAAAGAAATCAAATGTCTACCACCTCCCAATCCAGTGGGTCAACAGAGAAGAGACACAAACCGGAGTCTAACAGAGAACCATAAATGTCATGAACAAAACCACCTCTGGAGGAAGCTTCATGATGCATAAATTCAGGCAAGTTTATTACAGTCGAGGACATTTCCTCACGTCCACATTGCTACATGGGTCCTTGACAACACACTGGACTCATAAATTCTGTGTCCTGAAAGAGCAGGACACTCTCCTGCTACGTCAGACTTTATTTTCCTCTAAAACTTTACAAAGCGTGGTTTGTGGACTAACAGTATCACCTGATTGGAAATCCCTCATTCTAGACTTAACTATTCAACAAGGTTTCCAGAAGATTCCATGATCTCTGGGCACACTGAAGTTGGAGAAGCTCTAGCATAAGGGATCTGAGGGTCAAAGGAGAGATGTAAAGAAGTTCCCCAGCTGCTGTTGAAAGAAAGGGCCTGCTCACCTGCTAGACTGCGAGCTGCCAACAGGGACAGCGTTACATAAACTCACTTTGGAAATTCCCAAACTGGGAGTGGGATTAGTCCAGAAGCTGTGGTTACCAGGCAAGGAGAGGGCCAAATCACCTCAGAAAGATTCCAAAAACACACTCTGTGTCACGGTTTCAAAACAAAGCGAGTAATATTTTAATCTCCTCCCCAGCAGGGCATGTCTAATATAGCTTGTCAGAAGGCCAGTGACTTAGAGAAAGGAATCTGGACTTTCCCAGTTCTATCAGGGCTTTGATATTGAGAAAATTGACTAAAGCCTGTATCAGAACTGGAGCAAAGGAGAGCGGTTGGAGCCGACGGCAGGTCTGCCTCCAGCACTAATGACAGTTCAAGATCCTTCTGTGGGTTTTTAATGTCAGGCTTTCCAGAGAGTTCACTTGATGATATCATCACATGCTTTGAAAATCCTTTTAAAAATTACCATAACATTCATGAAAAAATAAACAGCTGAAAATTATCCTTTGCAATGGATGGGAGGATTTTAAAACTCTGACTTCAGGTTCATCAGATACCACTCTTTTTCCTTGGGGTCAGAAATATCAGAACCCTTCTGCAGAGGCGTTGTTCATGGTATCCGTAGCAATTATACATGGAGAAAGAGATAATTGACAGTTAACTAATTTGCTTGCTTCCCCAAAGCAGCACCAGAAATCAGGAAGAACAGCGCTCAGAGCCCCGCCAGCCCCCGCCCTGTTTGTAACTGGCCCACGGGGCAGGCTGGCCCCTGGAGCAGTGACTTGGAATGGACTGCCCGGCTCTCCACGTGCCTGACCCCAGCCTGACTGCGCTGGCGTCAGTCTGCTCCTCTCTTCTTTGACCACAGGTCAGGGAGAGCTCCCCCTGTCATCTTCAGGTCTCTTTTTCTGGAAAATGATTTTGGCTTCCATTCTGAAAGGATTTACCATAATTTTTCCCTTTAGGATTAAGAAATGTTTTAACAACCAGTGGTTTGAGTTTCTGGGTCCGCTCTCTAAAACAGCCAGCTCCTCGCCTTCTGCTTTAGTTTCTGGCTGTTGAATTTGGGCCCCCGGCACTTCCGTCCTACCTCAGGTGCCCAACTCGCCGAGCTTACCGTTGAACGTCCTGCATCCCGAGAACCCCTCAGTCCCAGCGACCCAGGACCACTGGTCGCCTAAGAGTCCTGAGAACATGTGCTACTCTGCAGCCACGAGC
Organism: Arctocebus calabarensis; assembly: GCA_963573935.1. Lineage (NCBI taxonomy): Eukaryota > Metazoa > Chordata > Mammalia > Primates > Lorisidae > Arctocebus > Arctocebus calabarensis. The sequence goes on along the minus strand of CAUYON010022761.1, from coordinate 6,862 downwards.
ACACTTTCTCTCTAAATCCTTACTTTGCAGAGTGTGGTTGGTAAGCAGCAACAGCAGGATCACCTGACTAGAAATACCACCTTCTATCTCAACTCTTCACCTGCCCTTTTATCACTGTCCCCTCCCACCTGCACCCCTAATTCCACCCACACACGCTTTCTATTCACCATCCTCCTCGCACTGTGCAGGCTCCCAGAACTTCCTCTTCCCTCCTTACCCCCTCTTCTCTTCATATTTTCTTCTTTATTTCATTTTCAATTTTGTTTGCTAAATCCTCATTTATCCTTGGGACAGAGAAGATGAGCAGGGTAGACACAGAGAAAAGCATGAAATCACTTAGGGATTTTATATGAATGATGCTGATTATGTTAATGCAGTCAGGAGTAGGGTAACCACTGGAGCATGATCCCAGTTGTAAAGGAAGAACTAATATGTGTTCGGTCCGATCACAATGGTCTATTTTGCACTAAATAAGATGTGCAAAATTAGCAAATTTTAGTGGGAGAGGGCCTAAGGGGTGAAAGGAAGGCCTTTTTAATGTGCTGTTTTCAACTACTGGACCAGGGGATTTTTATGCCTGCTCTCATTTCATCTCCAGAGAAGTAATACTGATATACATTTTTAAAGTGATGACTTTGAGCTGCAGAAAAAAATTAATCTGCAAATTTGCTAATGCCAATCATGCTAATAATTGGAAGAATCGGGACTCTGAAATTAGATCTCGTAAAGAATTACTAGTTGTATACAGAAGACAGAGGAAGGAAAACATGAGCAATAGGTATGTGGAAATTACCTGGTAAATTGGCAGGTGGACTCCTCAGTTCATTCATTTTGAGGGTAGATGCCGCAGGAGGGACTGGCTTGCAGAGCTGGAGGGTGAGAGCCTGGTTGGCAAGGGTAGATCAGGGTGCAGGGCATGGAAATAGCACACTCGGCAGTACAGACACATGCTGCACAAGGGACTGGTCACCTGCGGTGGAATGTAAGTGCACAGATAGGAGGGGTCTCCTGGGTCATTGGTCTCAGGACCGTCAATGATGTGAGTGGGCAGCATATAGGGCAGGAGAAAGGCAAGTGGGACACAACGTCTTTTATTTTTTAGATATCTCAAAAAGGATGGAGAAAAGAAGAAACATTGATATGACTCTTTCAGACTATGGAAAGCTCAATGTATCTCTGGAAAGGTGTTAAGTTCACTCTATATTTAACCATAAGAAATATACTTGTAAAAATGTTGCAAAATAGCTGTGACCATTAGAGATTAGTGAAAAGACCAAATACTATGACTTGAGTATGCACCCTACAAAAAGGTGTTGAAACTTAATGGGCAATGTATTAACAGGTGGGGCTTTTAAAAGGTGATTAAGTCACAAGGTTCTAGTTAATGCTACAGTTATACGTGGGGAAACTTCTCCTGGCTTTCAATTTTGTAGAACATGCAGACATGATAACAAGATAGACCTGCCTGCAGAAGGCTTATAACCTACTGACAGTTCTGAGATGATAAACAGATGGTTCTAATCAGGGAGTGGGAGGACTGGTTCTGTGTGCAATGGGGACAGAGAGAGAATTTAGCAGAATCTTTCAGAGTCAGAAAGAGCAAGTGGAAATATGGGGGGTTCTTTACCCAGTGTCATGAACTTGGATTAGGAAAAGCATTTCATCTTTATTTCCAACAAGTCTAACAAAACTTAGCATTTCCTTCTGCAATGATCGAGGTCAATGGAGCACAGTAGCATTAGTAGAACCTATGATCACAGCATAGAAATCGTGGATATTTTCATATCACATCACAATAATTGGAGATGTTTCCAAATATCCTTTCTGCTTATCATTACTTCAAAACTACAGAGATTATTGGGCCCACCACTATATTTGCACTGAAAACATTAATAAAGAAGCATGTCCTGTATGTCAAATTTTATTTCGTCTAAGATTTTAATAGGTGTATTTCAACAGAACTGGTTCACATTGCTTCTGTATTTTAGTCATTTAAAATGCTAAACTGGGAAAAGGTCAATATCAGACTAGATACCAGATGGGTCCATCATTTCCTTGAGAGCAGTAGATAGATGTTTGTGGAGCTCAGGGTGGGCATGAATTTGGGATGAGGGAGGTTGCCTCTCCATAAGGAGGAAATGGTGTAACAAGCAGAAGGCATAGGGTTGCACACTGGGCACTTAGCAATGGGACAGACAAATGACTCTGGACCCCAACAGGACAGGAACAGTCTGAGAAAAGCTCACAGTTAAGAGACACAGAACCTGTGAGGTCTGGAAAGGCATGAAGAGAAACATGAACTTCATCTTGAGACACTGGGAGATAAACAAAACTTTCCAACATTTTCAAAATTATTTATTCCTCAGTTAAAAAAACAATGCTTTTCCCAAGTAACCTTTCTTTCTCGATTGCATGTCTTCAATATTTGAAATGATTCTGTGTCGAAGAGTCACAACTTTCCTCATACTACACGCAGACAGATAGAGAGGATAGTGTTTTAAGTGATTTTTTTTTCTTCTTATAATTGGTCAAATTTTTCTTGGAGCAAATGTCAACATAAAGGAATATCTGCCTCCCTGTGGTTCGCAGCCACTCAGTCTGTGAGTCTTTCTATGTTCTGTCTCCCCTTTCCCTCCTCCCCATAATGGGGGAGGTTTGTGTTGGTGGTGACAAGAGGGTGCTGTGTGTCTATGTGTGTTTGTGTATGTGTGAGTATACGTGTGTGGGGGAGGGTGTATGCATGTATGTGCATGTTTGTGTGTTAAGGGAGGGGCCAGGTGCTGATGTCGTGGTATCCACAAGCCACTGTGACAACAGGGCCCTCCTTCTGCCTTTTCATGGCTGGCCTGACTAGCATGGCTCTGATATTTACGCTTCCTGATCCTGTGGTCAGTTCTCACTAGTCTTAGTCAAAGAACGTTGTCCCTTCCTGCTGCATTAAGTCCCCTTGGCTCTTGCTGGCCATCTGTATCACTTCCCCCAATAAGTCTGGCCATGAGTCCCACCCAATCCCAGCCAGGAAGACAGTCCTGAAACTCTCAGCTACCAGTTTTCTGTGGCTTCACCAGATCTTTCCTCCTCTCTAGCTGCCACTGACAATGACTTCCATTCTACAATGCAGCAAGTGGGAAACTGCAGATGCTCATGCATCGTGCTTGTTCTTACACACGCACATGCACACACACATGCACACACGCACAGACACCATGCACACACACATGGGCGCCATGCACATACAGGCACAGAGTGGGTCACGTGGATCATTAACCATGCACATCTGTCTGTTGTTGGGACATCCCGCGAGGGAGCATCTTCCCAAAATCCTGAACAAGAAACGAGGTAACTGCACCTGTTTTCTCTCCCTTGTCTTATTTGAGAGGACCACCCTCTGTGAATGAATACAGGAACTTTAAGATGCTGTGTGAATCTGTCATCCTTCCCGCCCTCCTCCCCAAGACTCTTCTCCTTCCTATAATCCACCCAGACAGAAATATTGAGGGGTCTCCATCCTACCTAGTTCTGGGAGGCAGTTACCCAGCATCATGCCCACCTTCCTCCATACCCTAAACCTCCAGGCTTAATCTATATAGTGAAACAACTTATGATTTGGGTCAACCAGACATGACTCTTGGTACAAAATTGCCAGACACCTTGGAAAGAGAGCCATGGGACACTGAAATTCCTTTAGTTAATATTCTAAAGATAATAGTCCCAGTTCATTTTTTCCTTGAATATCATTTCTATCAATGTGCTAATTAGAAAGGCTTTAGACAGGACTCACTCCCTACAGCCTGTGGGGCCTTCAGCCTCCAACCTCTTTGTTTCATGTCCCTCATGGAAATTCCTGCACACGCCATTGTTTGGATGTTCTGATCTTTGAGGACACAGGATTGAGACAGGCAGGCCAGGCTTGTACATTTTTGCCACACTAGGCCAAATCCACAGCTCGCTCATTAAGGAGGCTCTCTCCCCCAAACTCTCATCGCCTGTCTCTCTTATTTCCTTCTCCTCTTTCTATTTCTCTCTCCTTCCTTTCACTCCCCATAGGGTCACTTAATCTTCATGTTGTCCTTTAGTCCCTGTCCACACAGATAACCAGATTCCAGAAAATAGTACACTTCAAGTAGCCTCCATCTAAAATGCATTTCAGCAATAATGTGAGTGATTGTTAGAACAATTATACTTTTTAAAATACAACTCTTGTTCAATGCTCTGGTTTCCTCACCTTTGTGCTCCGGGCTAAATATTACTCAGATTTCTGCAAAGCTGGGTGCTTTCTCCTCAATTATCTGAAAGGCCCAAAGAATGGTACTTACATCAAAGCCAGGCCTAATGACAAAGGACACCTGGCCACAGAAAACACAAGCATCTCTTAGCTCCTTGCTCCATTTGGCAAAATGCTCTTTCCATCTCAGTCACAACATAACAAAGGACTAATTGATGGGAGAATTTTTTTTCCATCTTTCAAAAAATAAATTGAGCCAACGCTACGAGCTCATCAAGAGGAATTAATTAGGGAATAGGAAATCTCCAAAGCCATCCTTAAATTGAGATTGAACAAAGCCCAGGGAACAGATGGCTTTTCATATGAATTCTTTAAAACCTTTAGCACTGTGCTAATTCCCCTATAGGAATGAAAAAAAAAATTTGCTAAGTGAATTTGAGCAAAACATTCACCAGGTGTTCAGTTCCCCTAAGGTTCTTTTTGCTCTAGGAAAAGAAGCAAAAACCCAACAGGTATCCTCTCTAATGATATTATTATAATTTCATTTGTATGTGTGAGTTCTTTCCCCAGGGTTCATTCTAAACCTCGCCAGCATTTCCGATGACTGAGCTGGGGTAGTGATTCAGTTAATTGGTGCAGCTGATCATGGACAACAGCTTAGAGCCCAAGGACTCTGTCAGCACACACAAAACAAAGTCGAGAATGAGGTCATTGATCAAGAGAAATAGAAAAGTAAGGAGCAATTTTCTTCCTCTGTTTCACGTATCTGAATATTTCTGGGGCAGGGGTGGAGAGGGTGGATTGTGCAATCCTAATGGTTGAATGGATTTTTTTCCCCTACAAATTTGATGTGTAGACAAATAGAGAAGGTGAGAGATGTTGCCTCTCATTTACAAAGTTAACAAAGATCTAGGTAAACTGGTGGTATTTACACAAGAGCTATTCCTAGGATATCTATTAATAAGTACTATATCCTATGAGAATTAGATCAAATTTTTTAATTCTGTTTTTAATTTGACAGTTAAAATTGTATATATCCATCATGTACAATAGGATATTTTAAAATATATGTAATATACATTATGGAAATATCTAAATCAAACTAATATGTAGTGGCTGTTTTTATAGTAAGAACACATAAAATCTGCTCCCTCAGAATTTTTCAATAATAAAATTCATTGTCATTACCTATAGTCCTCATATTGTACTATAGAGCTCTCAAATGTATTCCTCCTCTTTACCTGAAGTTTTAAAACCTTTGACTAACATCTCCCCAACCCATGGTAACCCCCATTCCATTCACTACTTCTATGAAACAGACATTTTAAAACTCCACATGTAAGTGATAAACATGTGATGTTTGTCTTTCTATGTTTTGCTTATTTTACTTAACATAATGCTTTCTAGGGTTATCCACGTTGTTGCAATTGACAGAATTTCCTTCTTTTCTGTTACTGAATAGTTCTGCATTGGGTATCTATATACCAGGCCATTTCATCCAGTCAGCTGCTGATAGACACCTAGGCTATCATGAAGAATACTGCAATAAATATGGCAATGCAGATACCTCTTGAACATACCAATTTCCTTTTCTTCAGAAATGCAGTATACCCATTAGTGAGATTTCTAGGTCATATGACAATTAATTGTGTCTTAATTTTCTTAAGACTCTCCATTGATTTCCATAATGCCTACATTAATTTGCATTTCCACCAGAAGTGTGTAAGAGTTCTCTTTTCTCCACATCCTGCCAACACTTTCTTCCTGTCTTTTTGATAATAGGCAGCCTACCAGGTGTGAGATGATATCCTATTGCTAGAGGAAGAGACAAGGAGACAGGGCTAAGACCAGATGCAGGGGTTTGCAGAGAAGATGCAGGTGCTGAAATATGCAACACTCAGGTGGAAACTAACTGAGCTACTAAACTAGCAGCTGGATGCAGAGGCTTGCATAGTGGGTGCAGCTATTAAAGTCTAACTAAGGGGTGGGGGGCTGAAAAGCACAGGCAAGAACTGATGTCACCAGGCTTACCAGCTATCTAGTTCCCCCTTACATGAACTTTGGCTAATTACAATGCCATTTGCATTGTGCTTTTAAAATCTCTCTGCCCTTAAAATTGCCATGATTGCCACAAGAATTAGATCGAATTAGAGAACTTTTATATAAAGTCTAAAAATGGAGAGAACCCAAATCTAAGACTTATTCCTAGATTCTAAGTAAACACCAACTACTTCTCTTGAATATTGCTCCCCTCCCTTGGTGAATCTTCTTCATAAAACACAAAACCCTCACCAGAATGCAGCTGCTCGTTTTGAGCCTGTCCCCTCACTTCCCTTCTCAGCAGACTGTAGCCTTCAATTTTACTTTTCAATTCAAAACCTGATGTTGGACAGTACCTGTGGCTCAACGGAGAAGGGCGCTGGCCCCATATGCCAGAGGTGGCAGGTTCAAACCCAGCCTGGCCAAAAACTGCAAAAAACAGGAAAAAAAATTTATTAATCCATTCGTGGGTTGATGGGCATTTGGGCTTCTTCCACGACTTAGCAATTATGAATTGGGCTGCAATAAACATTCTGGTACAAATATCTTTATTATGATGTGATTTTTGGTCTTCAGGATACATACCCAATAAAGGAA
>CAUYON010022760.1:0-45275 GCA_963573935.1 Arctocebus calabarensis | reverse complement strand
ATCGTCTAAGCCCAGGAGTTGGAGGTTGCTGTGAGCTGTGTGACGCCACAGCACTCTACCAAGGGAAATAGAGTGAGATTCTGGCTCTACCAAAAAAATAAATAAATAAACAAATAAATGAAACTGTCTCAAAAAAAAAAAACTTTAGGGCGGCTCCTGTGGCTCAGCGAGCAGGGCGCCGGCCCCATATACCGAAGGTGGCGGGTTCAAACCCGGCCTCGGCCGAACTGCAAAACAAAACAAAAAAAAACTTTATATTAAAAAAAATAGAGCTTTCACAGCATCAATGTTACTGAATTATTTGACTTATCTAATATTTATGGGCACCTCCCTCAATCTTCTGCTACTGTAAATAATACGACTTTTTGCCCTCATGAATAAAGCTGCTACACACATTTTATTTTTATATTTATTTATTTATTTATTTTAGAGACAGAGTCTCACTTTGTTGCCCTTGATAGAGTGCTGTGGCTTCGCAGCTCACACCAACCTCCAGCTCCTGGGCTTAGGTGATTCTCTTGTCTCAGCCTCCCGAGTAACCGGGACTACAGGCGCCCGCCACAATGCCCAGCTATTTTTTTCTTGCAGTTTGGCCAAGGCGGTATGAACCTGCCACCCTTGGTATATAGGGCCAGTGCCCTGCTCACTGAGCCACAGGCACCACCCTGTATTTTATTTATTTATTTTATTTATTTATTATTATTATTTTTTTTGCAGTTTTGGCCGGGGCCAGGCTTGAACCTCCCACCACGGGTATATGGGGCCGGCACCCCACTCCTTGAGCCACAGACGCCGCCTGTATTTTATTTTTATTTTATTTTATTTTATTTTTTTGAGACAGTCACCCTAGGTAGAGTGCTGTGGCATCACAGCTCACAGCAACCTCCGATTCCCGGGCTCAAGCGAGTCTCCTGCCTCTGCCTCCCAAGTAGCTGGGACTACAGGCACCCACCACAATGCCCGGCCATTTTTTGGTTGCAGCCATCATTGTTGTTGGGCGGCCCGGGCTGGACTCGAACCCGCCAGCTCAGGTGTACGTGGCTGGCGCCTTAGCCCGCTGAGCCACAGGCGCCGAACCTGCAGCCATCATTGTTTGGCGGGCCCAGGCTGGATTTGAACCCGCTAGCTTAGGTGTACGTGGCTGGCGCCTTAGCCTGCTGAGCCACAGGCGCCGAGCCCATATTTTATTTTTTTGACACAGAGTCTCACTTTGAGGCCCTTGATGGAGTGTTGTGCGTCATAGCTCACAGCAGCCTCAAACTTCTAGGCTCAAATGTTCCTCTTCCCTTAGCCTCCCAAGTAGCTGAGAGTATAGGCACCCACCACAATGCCCAGCTGCTTTTCAAAGTTAGGGTCTCACTCTTGAGAGTTGGTCTCGAACTCCTCTGAGTTCAAGCAATCCTCCCCTGTTGGCCTCCCAAAGTGCTTCGATTACAGGCATGAGTCATTGTGCCCAGCCAAACTTTGCTTTTTTTACTGGGTCACTCTAATAAGTTTTAAAAAAGAGCTTTCAAAGCATCAATATTACTGAATGATTTGACTTACCTAGTACTGATGGACACTTCCTCCAATCTTTTGCTACTATAAACAATACTGCTTTTTTTTTTCTTTTTTTGCCCTCATAAATAAAGCTGCTACTTTACACATTTTATTTGTTTTTGCAGTTTTTGGCCAGGGCTGGGTTTGAACCCGCCACCTCCAGTATAAGGGGCTGGTGCCCTACTCCTTCAGCTACAGGCGCCACACACACATTTGATTTTTTGAAACAGTCTCACTTTGAGGCCCTTGATAGAGTGCCATGCATAATAGCTCACAGCAGCCTCAAACTTCTAGGCTTAAATGTTCCTCTTCCCTTAGCCTCCCAAGTAGCTGGGAGTACAGGTGCCCACCACAACACCCAGCTATTTTTTTAGAGACAGGGGTCTCACTCTTGTTCAGGCTGGTCTCAAACTCCTGAGTTCAAGCATTCCTCCCCCCGTGGCCTCCCAGGGTGTTAGGATTACAGGCGTGAGCCACTGTGCCTGGCTGACTGCCTTTTTTTGTTTTTTTTTTTTTGAGACAGAGTCTCATTATATCACCCTTGGTAGAGTACCATGGCATCACAGCTCACAGCAACCGCAAACTCCTGAGCTTAAACAATTCTCTTGTCTCAGCCTCCCAAGTAGCTGGGACTACAGGTACCCACCACAACGCCCGGTTATTTTGTTGTTGTTGTTGTTGTTGTTGCAGTTGTCATTGTTGTTTAGCTGGCCTGGGCTGGGTTCAAACCCACCAGCCAGGGTGTATGTGGCTGGTGCACTGTGCTACAGGCACCGGGCCCCGACTGTCTATTTTTTTTTTTTTTTTGAGACAGAGCCTCAAGCTGTCACCCTGGATAGAGTGCCGAGGCATTACAGCTCAAAACAACCTCCAATTCCTGGGCTCAAGCAAGTCTCCTGACTCCGCCTCCCAAGTAGCCAGGACTACAGGCGCCCGCCACAACACCGGGCCATTTTTTTGGGTTGCAGCCATCATTGTTGTTTGGTGGGCCCAGGCTGGATTCGAACCCGGTAGCTCAGGTGTACGTGGCTGGCGCCTTAGTCACTTGAGCCACAGGCGCTGAGCCCCGACTATCTATTTTTATATTGGCTTTTTCTTACTGATTCTTTGCTCACACTTTTTTTTTTTTTACATGTGAAAGATGATTTTATTTAGGTTAAAATAATAAAAATGAATAAAAGATATCCTGATCAAGAGTGAGACCCCCATTGTTACAAAAAAAAGATAGAAAAATTAGCCAGACCTGGTGACACATACTTATAGTCCCAGCCACTTGGGAGGCTGAAGCAGGAGGATCACTTGAGCCCAGGGGTTTGACATCGCTGTGAGCTATGATGATGCCACCGCACTCCAGCCCACATGACAAAGTGAGACCCTGTCTCAATAAATAAATAAAAGACTTGGGAGCAAGCCAGTCATAACTTATTTGTCTACTTGCCCCCATGAACTCCGACTGACACAGAAGTTCATTGCTCACACTTTTCATTCACTTATCTGTTCACCTGTATGCACTCATTTACTTGCTTTTACTCATTATCTCCACCTGCCTCCTTTCATGCCGCAAACATTTCTTGAACACCAAACAATTACAGCAACATTGTTCTGTCAGGCTTTGCATATAATACCTTGTTATACCTCTAGAATCCTAACTGCTATCCCATTTTACAGATGAGGAAACTGAGGCATGAAGAGGCTATGAAGTCTGTCTTCACAAGTGTGAGTTCCTTTTCCTGCCTTTACTCTTCATGTATCTCTCTTGTTTTCTGCAGGGAAAGAATATGCCAAGGGAGATAGCCGATACATCCTGTAAGTGTTTGTTGTGGGGTGGTGGTGAGTCAAGGGGTACTCTCTAGGCAGAGCACATTGATTCCAGTATCCCTTCATCCTTTCTCTTGCAGGGGTGACAACTTCATGGTATGCATGGAAACCATCACAGTTTTACTGTGGGGACCACTCAGCCTGTGGGTGGTGATTGCCTTTCTCCACCAGCAACCCTTCCGCTTTGTACTACAGCTTGTGGTCTCTGTGGGTAAGGAGAAGGCCTGCACTGGGCACTGGAGGGGTTGATGGGGGGGTCCACCACGATACAAGTACATTCCTGTAGGTGGGCTCTTTAAATTGTGCCCATCCAGTTGTTAGTTAGACTGAATGACAAATTCTCTGAGGTTCTGGTTTCCCTCTCTGTGCCTGTGCTATAAGAAGGAAAGGTTCTTTTCTTTTCATTTTCTTTTTTTTTTTTGAGACAGAACCTCAAGCCGTCATTGTTGTTTGGCTGGCCCGGGCTGGATGCGAACCCGCCATCTCAGGTGTATGTGGCTGATGCCTTAGCCCGTTGAGCCACAGGCGCTGAGTGGTTTTCTTTTTGAGACAGAATCTCACTCTGTTGCTCAACTAGAGTGCCACAGCACCATGGCATCAGCCTAGTTCACAGAAATCTCAAACTCTTGGGTTCAAGTGATTCTCCTGTCTCAGCCTCTTGACTAGCTGGGACTACAGGTGCCTGCCACAATACCTAGCTAATTTTTCTATTTTTTTCAGTGGTACAGAAATGAATAGAGAAGCTGTAAAAAAGCACCAGAGCTTCTGGCAAAGGGAAAGACCCAAGTCAGAAATCTCTCATAACAAACATTCTTTTTTTTTTTTTTTTTTTTGAGACAGAGCCTCAAGCTGTCACCCTGGGTAGAGTGTCGTGGCATTACAGCTCACAGCAACCTCCAATTCCTGGGCTCAAGCGAATCTCCTGCCTCTGCCTCCCAAGTAGTTGGGACTACAGGCGCTCGCCACAACATCCGGCTATTTTTGTTTGGGTTGCAGCCATCATTGTTGGTTGGCGGGCCCAGGCTGGATTTGAACCCGCCAGCTCAGGTTTACATGGCTGGCGCCTTAGCCCACTGAACCACAGGCACCGAGCCCATTCTTTTTATTTTTGAAACAGAGTCTCATTTTGTCACCCTTGGTAGAGTGCTGTGGTATCATAGCTCACAGCAACCTCCAACCCCTGGGCTTAAGTGATTCTCTTGCCTCAGCCTCCCAAGTAGCTGGAACTAGAGGCACCTGCCACAGTGCCCGGCTATTTCTTTTAGAGACAGGGTCTCGCTCTTGCTCAGGCTATTCTTGAACCCATGAGCTCACGCAGTCCACCCACCTCATCCTCCCAGAGTGCTAGGATTATAGGTGTGAGCCACTGCTTCCAGCAATTTTTCTATTTTTTATTTTTGAGACAGACTATGTCACCCTCAATAGAGTACTGTGGCATCACAGCTCATAGCAACCTCCAGCTCTTGGGCTTAAGCAATTCTTTTGCCTCAGCCCCCCAAGTAGCTAGGACTACAGGCGCCCACCACAATGCCCGACCATTCTTTGGTTGTAGTTGTCATTGTTGTTTGGCAGGCCCAGACTGGGCTCGAACCCACCACCTTTGGTGTATGTGGCTGGTGCCCTAGCTGCTGAGCTATAGGCACTGAGCCAATTTTTCTATATTTTTGAGACAGAGTCTCACTTTGTTGCCCCCAGTAGAGTGCTGTGGCGTCACAGCTCACAGCAACCTCAAACTCTTGGGTTCAAGCAATCCCCTTGCCTCAGCTTCCCAAGTAGCAAGTAGCTGGGACTAGAGTCACCTGCCACAATGCTTGGCTACATTTTTTTTCTTTTTTTTGCAGTTTTGGGCAGGGCTGGGCTCAAACTCACCACCCCCGGTACATGAGGCCGGTGCCACGAGCCACAGGTGCCACCCAAACATTTTCTATTTTTTTTTTTTCAGTAGTGACTAGTAGTGACTGGGGTTTTGCTCTTGGTCTAAGAGTGAGCCACCACGCCTATCCAGGGTTCATTTCTCCTCTGTCACAACATTTCCTATAAAGGTTACATGAAGTGGCCTATGATGGCAAGGAGCCCCTGGATCCTCCAGGATCAAGGTTCTGAAATCTGAGGCTGGGCGCAGTTATCCTAGCACTCTGGGGCCAAGGCAGATAGATCACTTGAGCTCAGGAGTTTGAGATCAGCCTGAGCCAGAGCGAGATCCTGTCTCTCAAACTAATGAGGTATTGTAGTAGATTCTAAGAGAATCGCTTGACTCCAAGAGTTTGAGGTTCCTGTGAGCTATTATGCCATAATACTCTACCAAGGGTGACAAAGTGAGACTCTCAAAAACAAAAAAAAAATTCTAAGACCCCTTTATCTGAGAGCCAGTCTTCTGGGGTTCTTTTTTTTTTTGAGACAGAGCCCCAAGCTGTCACCCTGGATAGAGTGCTGTGGCATCACAGCTCACAGCAAGCTCCAATTCCTGGGCTCAAGCGAGTCTCCTGCCTCGACCTCCCAAGCAGCTGGGACTACAGGCATCCACCACAATGCCTGGCCATTGTTTTGATTGCAGCCACCATTGTTGTTTGGCAGGCCCGGGCTGGATTTGAACCCGCCATCTCAGGTGTACGTGGCTGGCGCCTTAGCCTGTTGAGCCACAGGTGCCGAGCCCTTCTGGGGTTCTTAAATTGATGGTTTTCTGTAGTTCTGGAAATGTGAGTTTTCTTTAGTCCCAGTAGTTCTGGAAATGTGAGTTTTCTTTAGTCCCAGAACCCTGGTCTATCTCAAATTCTAGGATTTTAAACTATCTTGAATTCTGAAGGTATGAGCTCTCCTGAGCTCAGAAATTCTCAGCTCTCTGACTTCTGGAATTCCCACTTTTCTATAAGCTCAGAAATTCTCAGCTCTCTGACTTCTGGAATTCCCACTTTTCTAATTTCTCAGATTTTCAGCTCTGTGATTTTATTTATTTATTTATTTATTTATTTATTTATTTTGAGACAGAGCCTCAAGCTCTCACCCTGGATAGAGTGCTGTGGCATTACAGCTCACAGCAACCTCCAATTCCTGGGCTGAAGTGAGTCTCCTGCCTCTGCCTCCCAAGTAGCTGGGACTACAGGCGCCTGCCACAACGCCCAGCCATTTTTTTTTTTGGTTGTAGCTGTCGTTGTTTGGCGGGCCCGGGCTGGATTCGAATCCGCCAGCTCAGGTGTAAGTGGCTGGTGCCTTAGCCCATTGAGCCACAGACGCCGAGCCAGCTCTGTGATTTTAGAATGCTTAGTTCTCCTAATTTGGGATACTAAGTTCTGAGGTCTTCAGTGAATGAGTTAGAAAGTGCCTTGGAGGGGCGGCGCCTGGGGCTTAGCTGGTAGAGTGCTGGCCCCATATACCGAGGGTGGCAGGTTCGAACCCAGCCCCAGACAAACTGCAACAAAAAAATAGTTGGGCATTGTGGCTCCCAGTTACTCGGGAGGCTGAGGCAAGAGAATCGCCTAAGCCCAGGAGTTGGAGGTTGCTGTGAGCTGTGACACCATAGCACCAAGGGCAATAAAGTGAGACTCCGTCTCTAAAAAAAAAAAAAAAAAAAGGAAAAAAGAGACTTGGTGCCTGTGGCTCAAGTGGCTAAGGCGCCAGCCACATACACCTGAGCTGGCGGGTTCGAATTTAGCCCGGACTGGGCTAGGCAAACAACAATGATGGCTGCAACCAAAAATTAGTCAGGCATTGTGGCAGGCGCCTGTAGTCCCAGCTACTTGGGAGGTGGAGGCAGGAGACTCGCTTGAGCCCAGGAGTTTGAGGTTGCTGTGAGCTGTGATGCCAGAGCACTCTACCCAGGGCGACAGCTTGAGGATCTGTCTAAAAAAAAAAAAAAAAAGAAGAAAGAAAATGCCTTGGAATAGGGTGGCACCTGTAGCTCAAAGGAGTAGGGTGCTGGCCCCATATGCCGGAGGTGGCAGGTTCAACCCCAGTCCCAGCCAAAAACTGCCAAAAAAAAAGCCTTGGAATAGAGTTTGGGGTAGTTTCCCTTTCCTCATAGAGGCTTCTCCTTCCCCTCTAACCTTTCACAGGCCAGATCTATGGGGACATAATGTACTTCCTGACAGAGTACCACCACGGATTCCAGCATGGGGAGCTGGGCCATCCCCTCTACTTCTGGTTTTACTTTGTCTTCATGAACTCCCTGTGGATTGTGCTGCCTGGAATCCTTGTGTTTGATTCTGTGAGGCAGCTAACACATGCCCAGAGTGTGCTGGATGTGAAGGCCATGAAAGCCAAGAGCAAGAAGAATTAAGAAGAGGTGGACTGGAGTCCAACACTGGCTAATTGGGAGCTTTCCAGCTGCAAGAAAAGTCCAGTCCTGCTCCCATAGGTTAGAGGGACAAAGCTAATTGATATGTCAAATTCAGGCTGATGGGTCAGAGCTGGGAAAGAAAGGGGCCATGTAAAGGTATAAGAGAAGCCAGGAGGTCTAGGATGGTGGCAGTTTTTAAAATCAGGGGATATTGCAAAAAAAAGAAAAAAAAGTGTTCAGAAAATAAAATAAAAGTTGGAAATAAAAAATTTTGATTCTGACACTGAAGAGATCTTCAATTACTAACCCAAGAAATGCCCTATAACTGACCCACAGACCCCACCATCACTTACTCCATAGACACCATAAATCACCACCCAGACACTATTATTGACCCCCTCACTGCAAGTCCTTTTGTCTTAGCTTAGGCTGCTATAACAAAAATACCACAACAGAAATTTATTTTCTCACAGTTGTGGATGCCAGAAGTCCAAGATCAAGGTACGAGCAGGTTTGGCTTCTGAGGCCTTTCTTCATGGTTTTCGGGTATCTTCCTTCTCACTGTGTCCTCACATAGTCTTTCCTCTATGATAGAAGCTATACATTCGTGCCCCTGGTACCTCTGTGTATCCAAATGTCCTCTTATAAGGACACCAGCCAGATTGGATCAGGGCCTATTCCATCAGGCTCATTTTAACTTAATCACCCCATTTATAGGCCCTATCTCCAAATACAGTCACATTCACTAAAGGTTAGGGCTTCACCATAGAAATTTGAGGACATAATTCAGTCCTTAACATTCCGTATGCCTTATGGTCTCCAAAACTTTGTGTCCTTCCTGCATGCCAAACACATTCATCCCCATCTCAGCAACCCAATTTTTTTTTTTTGAGAGAGTCTAACTGCATCACCCCATTAGAGTGCAGTGGTGTCACAGCTCACAGCAACCTCAAACTCTTGGGGTTTAGCGATTCTTTTGCCTCAGCCTCCCAAGTAGCTGGGACTACAGGCGCCCACCACAACACCCGGCAATTTTTTGGTTGTAGTTGTCGTTTGGCAGACCCAGGCTGGATTCAAACCTGGCAGCTCTGGTGTACATGGCTGGCGCCCTAGCCGCTGAGCTACGTGGGCCGAGCCAGAAACCCAATTCTTAACCTAGTCCAGCATTAACTTTTCCCCAGTCTGCTCTAAGTATCTAAATCAAATGTGGATGAGAGTCGAGGTATCATTCACTCCAAGGCAAAAAATTCCTCTCTAGGTGAAATCAGATGAATTACCTGCTTCTAAAATTCAGTGATGGGGTTCAGTGCCTGTGGCTCAAGGGGCTAAGGCGCCAGCCACGTACACTTGAGCTGGCGGGCCTGCCAAACAACAATGATGGCTGCAACCAAAAACTCCCCAGGTGTTGTGGCGGATGCCTGTAGTCCCAGCCTCTTGGGAGGCAGAGGCAAGAGACTCGCTTGAGCCCAGGAATTGGAGGTTACTGTGAGCTGTGATGTCACAGCACTCTACAAAAAAAAATAAAATAAAATAAAATTCAGCGATGGGACAGCATAAGATAGATATTCCTATTCCAAAAAGGAGAAGTTGGAAAGAAGAAAGGATCACAGGTCTCAAGTAAGTTTGAAACCTAACCAGACAAATTCCATTAGGTTTTTAAGGCTTGAGAATAATGCCCTTTGGCCAAATACTCTGTCCTCTGGGCCCACTCTGGTGGGAGCTCCGCTTTCCAGGCCTACCTGAGAGTTAATGTTGCTCTCTGCTCTGGTTGGCAGTCTGGCCCACTGAAACCAAGGCAGTGTCCCCACCCCTACCTCCGCTTCTGGAAGTATGGAGGAGACAGTTTCCCCCTTTGAAATCACTTTTCCCTTTTCTTAAAGGATAATTCATTTTCACAGCCAGAAAGCTTATTTGTCCTGTTCCGTCGAATCACAGAAGTCTGACAGCCTTCCTTCACTGAGTCCCATCTCTCTCCCCGTTAGTCCCAGCTAGCAGTATTTCTGTGGGTATTATCTCATCTCTATTCCTAGTTTCTGCTGAGAAAACCGATTAGATCAATGGGTCACACCCATGACTTCTTGGAGTGATTGTCCAACCACACCCTGAGTGTTCTCTCCAGAACACACTTTCTCAGTTTTTGTAATACGTGGATAAGCTGGGAATTTTCCACATCTTCACATTTTGATTCCTTTCTGCCTAACAATTTCTTTTTCAATTCTATGTTACTAGAAGAAGCAAGGAGAAACCAGGCTACATTTTCAACACTTTGCTTAGAAATATCCTCAGTTAGGCCAGGCGCAGTGGTTCATGCCTGTAATCTTACCACTCTGGGAGTCTGAGGCAGGTGGATTGCCTGAGCTCACAGGTTTGAGACCAGCCTGAACAAGAAGGAGACCCCTGTCTCTAAAAATAGCCAGTGTTGTCTCAGGAACCTGTAGTCCCAGCTACTCAGGAGGCTGAGGCAAGAGAATTGCTTGAGCCCAAGAGTTTGAGGTTGCTGTAAGCTATGATGCTATGACACTCTGCCAAGGATGACAAAGTAAGACTATCTCAAAAAAAAAAAAAAAAAAAGAAATCTCAGTGGGCCAGGCAGCCTAATATTCTGGGAGACCAAGGCAGGGGGATTGCTTGACCCCCGTAGTTCTTGACCAGCCTGAGCCAGAGTGGGTTAAGGGCTGGGTGTTGTGGCAGGCACCTGTGGTCCCAGCTACTTGAGAGGTTGAAGCAAAGAGAATTGTTTGTGACCAAGAGCTTGAGGTTGCTGTGAGCTATGATGCCATGGCATTCTACCAAGGGTAACAAAGTGAGACTGTCTCAAAAAAAAGAAATCTCCTCAGTGAAATATCCAAGTTCATCACCCCCAAGTTCTACCTCCCACAAAACACTAGAACACAACCAAGTTCTTTGCCTTCCTTCCATTTTCTTTTTCTTTTTTCTTTTCCTTTTTTTTTTTTTTTTTTTTAGACAGAGCTTCAAGCTGTCACACTGGATAGAGTGCCATAGCACCACAGCTCACAGCAACCTCCAATTCGTGGGCTCAAGGGAGTCTCCTGTCTCTGCCTCCCAAGTAGCTTGCGACTACAGGTGCCCACCACAACGCCTGGCCATTTTTCAGCTGTCGTTATTTGGCAGGCCAGGGCTAGATTCGAACCCACCAGCTCAGGGGTACATGGCTGGCGCCTTAGCCCCTTGAGCCACAGGCGCCGAGCCTCTTTTTTCTTTTTTTTTTTGAGACAGAATATTACTATATTGCCCTTGGTAGAGTGCTGTCGCATCACAGCTCACAACAACCTCAAACTCTTGGGCTTAAGTGCTTCTCTGGCTTCAGCCTCCAGAGAAGCTGGGACTACAGGTGCCCACCACAATGCCTGGCTATACTTTTGTTGTAGTTATTGTTGTTTAGCAGGCCAGGGCTGGGTTTGAACCCGCCAGCCCCAGTGTGTGTGGCTGGCACCCTAACCACTGAGCTATGGGCACCGAGCTTTCCTTTGTAGTTTCTTTTTAGTTTTTGGCCGGGGCTGGGTTTGAACCCACCACCACTGGTGCCCTACTCCTTTGAGCCATAGGCATTGTCCTTCCTTGCAGTTTCTAATAATCTGTTTCTCATTTCAATCTGAGGCCTCGCCAGAAGCACATTTAACATCCATATTTCTAGCAACAGTCTTTTTTTTTTTGAGACAGAGCCTCAAGCTGTCGCCCTGGATAGAGTGCTGTGGCATCACAGCTCACAGCAACCTCCAATTCCTGGGCTCAAGCGAATCTCCTGCCTCTGCCTCCCAAGTAGCTGGGACTACAGGTGCCCGCCACAACGTCCAGCCATTTTTTGGTTGCAGCCATCATTGTTGTTTGGCGGGCCCGAGCTGGATTCGAACCCACCAGCTCAGGTGTACGTGACTGGCTCCTTAGCCCGCTGAGCCACAGGCGCCGAGCCACTAGCAACAGTCTTGAAGGCAATTGTCTTAGTCTGTTCAGGCTGCTATGACAAAATACCATAAGAGTGGCTTATTAGAAATTTATTTTCCACAGTTCTGGAGTCTGGGAAGTCCAGTATCATGGCTTTGACAAATTTAAAGTCCAGTGAGGGTCTACTTCCTTGTAGATGGTGCCTTCTCATTGTATCCACACATGGTGAAAAGGTAGAACTCTGGGCCCTTCATCCCTTCTAAGGGCCCTAATCCCATTCACAAAGACTCCATCTTTATGACCTAGTCACCCGCCAAAGGCCCCACCTCCTAATAACACATCGAAGATTACCTTTCAACATATGAATTTGGTTGGGGGACATAAACATTTCAGACCATAGTGGTAATGTAGGCTTTTTCTTTTCTTTTCTTTCTTTCTTTCTTTTTTTTTTTTTTTGTTTTGTAGACAAGAAAACCTTTTATTTTAAACCACAGATAGTCAGCAGGTGGCCACAACTGTCCATGTTTCATTAAGATCACATAAAACCTAGATACAAAAAGCACCACTGATTATTGCTCTAAAAAGCAATAAATAAAAAAATAAAAACAAAAGCCTCTTTTAATAGAGTATGGAACCTATCTTCTGGGGGCCAACTCTTTTACTTGGGAAAATGACTGAAGGAAGATAATCCATTTAAAATTATATTATTCAACATCATAGAGAAGCCTTCCCACACTATTTAGCTACATCCATTCACGTTTGTCAGTCTGTCCTGGTTAGCACACCACAGGACTGGGCTAATTCCCTATTTGCCATTAGCAAGGGAGGGAGGGAGACGGTCAGTGCTTCCATGCAGAATAAAGTAAAAGCAACACGACTGAGGTCTCATCTGGCTGGCTGGCTGCCCGCCGGAGTTGGCATTAACTAAGAAAGGGAGACAGACGATGCCTCTCGTTCCTCCAGAGTTATGAAGGCCATTTCAACAGCAGGATGTCATCTGACAAATCCACACAGAAGCATGCAGGGATACAGACATGGCCTTTCCACACCAAACATAACACTTCTGTCCCCAATGTCGGATTCCTTGCCACACAGTATTCTAGTCTATATTACCCCAGGAAAACCAATGTGCTCAAGGGGACAAAGGAAAGGACCTTCCTCTACTCTGGTGCTCAATGTGACAAAGGAAAGGACCTTCCTCTTCTACAATGTTGGGGGTTGGGGGGCAGGGTAGAGGCTGTGGAGGGTTCTTTCTTTCCATAATCTGAAGTTAACAGGTTAATGCCACTGGCTTCCACCTTCCCTCCATAGACACTGCAAGCTCAGGACACTACCTAGAAGCCATACCACTTGCAGCTACCCTTCTTCCAATTCGTTAGCAAGGTGTGAAATAAGCCTGAGATCAGAACATAGGCCAAAAAGGTCTCCTGGGAAAGTTTTTCCTGACCCTGACTAGGGCACGGGGTGAGGGTGACCACCACACACGCTGCCTTCAGACTAAGGATAGCTGAGTTCTCCATTAGCTGAGACCAGTGGGAAGAGTCTGGAAAAGGGTTACCTGACAGCTTTTGTTTGTTCTTTCTTCCCTAGAATAGATCTAAAATCCTTTTAGAGTGGAAGCCTTGGATCCAGCTGCAAAAATTGAACTGAAAGAAAAAGAATTTCCTTTTCCCAGAGGGAAAAGAACACTGCATATGAATCCAAGGGGTCTGCTTCAAGGCCAATATCCTCTTCTACAGGTTCAACTAGAACGCGTGGGCAGACCTGGAGTAACAGTCAGCCAGCACACACTTCCCACAGACACAGAGTCAAAATGCAATGGGTCAAAGAAAGACGGCGTGGAAACCCACAGGAACACACGGCAAATACTCAACACTCAGTGAGGAGAGACCTACAGAAAAGCTTGATTGGCCCATCTTTTGTGGAAGCAGAAAGAATACAAAAAAAAAAAAAAATTAGATATGGTTAGAGTCAAGCGGCTCAGCAGTTCACACACTCTTAGCATAGAATTTCATGCTTCTTGGACACATTTCACAAGGCAGCCTGGAGCCAAATGTTCATTTCCATTCAAGCCTGCCTTGAAGACTCACTTATTTTGAGGATACCTTAAAAAGTATCCTCCAAAGACAAGGAAAAGAAAAAATAGTATTTCACTGTAGCAGTTCCAAACAGCCATATGAAACTAAGCTGGGTATTCCATAGGACATGAACAATGCTTTTAATAAAAAAATATATAGCTATAAGCAGCCAAAATACAGATTCTCATTATAAAGACCCAAGCACATCAGAAGAGCAGAAGTTACAGATTGCCCTGCAAACTCAGGTAATCTGCCCCAGAAAAGGGAGCCTGAATGTTCTGCCACAGATGTGAGGGAGCAGGCATTGTATTTTAAATGTATGCTTTACATTACTAATATTTTCTCAAAGAAAACTCTCAACTAGATAAACTGTGGGGACCTCCTCACAGTTCTTGGGCCACCAAGAACACACTTGCTCATGTCTATTGAACAAACAAGACATGGCAATACTTGTTGATCCAGAGGCATAAGTGATATCACAGATTTCTAATTTCCCAGGAGCCCTGGGCATATCAGCTCAGCTCTGTCCCTCAGTGCTACTGGGACATCCTAATTCTGTCTACCCCTGGGTTCCAGAGAGAGAGAGAGGAGTTACTGAACACTCCGGCAAATCATCTCACAAAATGGGCGTCACTCACTAAGCATTAATAGTCAAATTAAGGATGAGTAACAGAGAGATTAAATGCTTGGTAAAAGTTGCCTGACCTCCAGCTATCAGAGACTTATACATATCTTATAATGCTAATATCTTGTAAAACAAGATGGCTCTTATAATCATTTAATGGAAGGAATAATTTAATTGGAAGGAAAGAGGAGTTTCTTCCATCCCATGTGCTCTAACGGTCTGAGAGACAACACAGACACCTTCCAATGGTGGCAACTCTCCAGAACGCAGTTGTTTACAGCTGAGCATACAGCTCCACACCTTAAAATTGAGCCAAGAAATTTTAAAAATTAAGTAATGGAAAGAGCCCAAGCAAAATAACAATAATTAAAAGAAAAGAAAAAGAAACAAAAAAGAAAGAAAACAAAAAGAATACCGGGAGTCCCAAAGGTCATCTATAAAGTCAACATATATACGGAAATTCAGAAATGATAGTAAACGTACCTGTATTTATAAAATACTCATTACAAAATTTTGCAAAGAGGTGACCAATAGGTGAAGAATGTTTTGTACAATTTTGTAATGAATATTTTGTAAATAAAGGTGCACTGAGCTACAATTTTCCAGTTTCCCTCTATGTATATATGGTGACATTATGGGCAACCATTTGGATACCCAGTAGATCAACCAAACAGGATGTGCCCCTTCAGAGGGAAGCGCTGGATGTGTTCAACCCACTGGCTCTTTAACTCTGCCAAGGCAGCTCCAAGTTCTGCGTCAGTGCTCAGCGGAACGGAAGAAGGTGCTGTATCACATTGGCTCTGTCAGAGTGAGGGAGCAGAGCCACTGAGACGCTGTGGCACACACCTCACAGGGAGGGCTCCTGGGGGGGGTCACTGAAAGCCTAATCCGGAGCCCAGTGCGCGTGACAATCATGGGCTTCCACACTTAGTGGAACCACAGCCTGATGGAACAGACTCCTGGGGCCTGTACAGAGGGGGTTTTTTGTTTGTCTGTTTGTTTACATTACACAATCCAACGATTCTGCTATGACTTCTTCACCAACTTTTCTCCTTCAGAAGCAATAAAAGATCTAGAAGAAAGTGGTGGACAGGGAAGATCTTGGAGGGCAGGAATAAGCCACTCATTTACTGCAAACATTGCTTTGAACGGGTCTCTTGTTTGTTGCCTTGACAGTTTCATAGATGCTGACAACGTGTAACTAATCTGTTATGGGTAGCTTTGGGGTGTCTGAGAGGGCTCCAGTCACGAGGGGGGCCCTGACGGCCAGCTGGTGTGGAGACAGGAAATCTTTACAGCGGAGACTGTCTTTTGGCGTCGAACAAAAGGCTCCACACACTACTGCGCCTTCCTGAAAAGCCTAGGAAATGGAGGCTGTTGCAGTGGTGGTTTTTCACTGGAACTGGAGGGCTTCGCGAGAGGATGAGGCAGCAGAACTATCCCAGGTTACAGGGGTAGCAAAGCACGGGGCGATTCCAAACGTCAGCGAAACATTTCACGACTGGGAAAATGGCTTGTGGCATTGTAGAAAAGAGTGCAAATTCATTTCTTGAGTCAAAACTAAGAACTTATGTTTTAAGGTATTAGAACAGCTCAGCTCCTCTCAAACTGCCTCTCACCACTTGTTTGTTTTCAGAATTCTACACCCTACCTCCTGGTGAGCAAGAGGACAACATGAATTATTCAGAGGTGTTTCAAGGCACGGCAATACTGTCATGGGTAGCACTTCCCCTTGAAGCTCAAATCCACTCAAGCAATTCTGATATTCTCAAATGCTCAGAAGCTCACATAAAGGCATTTTTCCCTTTTTTTTTTTTTTTGTAAGAGACAGAGTCTCACTTTATCGCCCTAAGAAGAGTGCCATGGTGTCACACAGCTCACAACAACCTCCAACTCCTGGGCTTAGACGATTCTCTAGCCTCAGCCTCCCAAGTAGCCGGGACTACAGGCGCCCGCCACAACGCCCGGCTAGTTTTTTGTTGCAGTTCGGCCAAGGCCGAGTTTGAACCCGCCACCCTCAGAATATGGGGCTGGCGCCCTACTCACTGAGCCACAGGCACTGCCTACATTTTCCCTTTCTATAGATGGTGTAGCAAATACCTTTCTAAAAATAAAAAGAACCAGAAGCTTTCCATGTATGTGCTAATACAGAGCTTTGACCACTACAGGTGTCCAGGAAGTATTTGCTGAACCCAAAGAAATGCACTGACCCTTGAGGAGGTAACTTTTCCCTCTTCCCTTCTCGATGGGGCTACAGAAAGGCAGAGAGCTGATGTGAGAGATCAGGGAGGGTCTCTCTCTAGGGAGGGTGTGACAAAGGATACTCAGAGGAACACACCTCCCATGTGTGACAATTTCCCTGGCACTGGCTACATTAGCAGGAATGCTCTTGTACTAAGACATATACATGTCGTTGCAAGAGACCCAGACTTTGAAAGAATAGCTTTAACTCTTTAAGGAAAATTTCTAACACAAGTACCTGGCATTTGAATTCTGTGTTCTTACCTGCTAATCCTGAGTTGAAAACCACTGTGGGTGAAGATGTTCCCGGTAGAGGGGGCGCGGAGGGGGGAGGGGGAGGCGGTACTGGAGGAGCAGGCACAATCTCAGCTGCAGGACCCGGGAGAGGGGGCGGTGGGGGCGGGGGAGGAGGGGGAGGGGGCGGAGGCGGGGGTGGAGGTGGCATAGGTGGCGTTACTGGACCATTTTGCACTAGCAAAGAGAAAAGAAACAAATGGCCTTTGAAAATAGGGGAGCGGCTTTCCTATAATATGTCACATGCATATAAAGGACCTGAAAACAAAACTTAAAAGGACAAAAGATTGCTTTCAAAAAACCATAAAACTCCATCATCAACAAATGGAGAAAATACTGGAACATATGTGAAATGAAAATTTACAACCCCAATTTCAAAATGTTCAATAGTTCTGTAAATCAATAAGCAAAAGAACAGGCCAACTAAAGCAAATAAAGGACACAAATGGACAACCGTTAAGAGAAAACATACAGAATGCCCTGAAACCACCTTACTGCTCCCGCCACTTCTTACCTGTCTCAGCTGAGTCTGAAGACGGAGGCAGTGGTGGATGGGCCAAGGACCCTGAGGCCCCTGTTACTGGTCCCCCAGAGTTGCCCACTCCCACTTCCAACCCTGTGGACAATGTCCCGGAAGCCACAACTGGGAGTATGGCGATGTCCCCGTCCCCTTTCTTCTGAATTTTAATGGTCCCTTGTTTCTCCAGTTCATGAATCTTTTTTTCCAGGGTAGACTGTCTTTGAATGGCTTCTTCTTTTTCTTTGACCATTTTCCTTAAGGTGTGAACTTGGGTATTTGCATCTTTGTAGATTTCCTGCCCAAAAAAAAAAAAAAAAAGTTCAAAATCCAGAGTCTGTCTTCACTCAACACTCATTACCACCAGATCAGCAAACTGAGGGCAAAGAAAAAAACCATTCAAGTAAGTGGGCATTCTAGGGACCTCTGCCAGAATCCATAAAGTCCCACTAATTACTACTTGTATGCTGGTAGTACATGCAATATAGTCCAGCAATTATTATTGTTAACCAAGTTCTGTCCATTTAATAAATGCAGTTAACTCAATTTTCCCTGTAGAAGAAAAGAAACACAGTAGTGATGACCCCAAAAGCTGGCTGTGAAATATCCTGGGTGTGTTCTGGTGGTACAGTGCAAATTTCACTTATTTTAAAATTCATTTGCTCATTGAATATCTTAGAAACACATATTAGCTAACAATAGACAAAAGGGCCCTAAATCAGACTTGGATAGAAATCAGACTGGGAGTAAAAATCTGCAAAGCATGGAATAATCTCTCATGAGTAACCAGAGGCTGACTGTTCTTCAGTGGATTCTCTGGCCCTTACAATGCCCCTTGACCAAGCTCAGGACAGTGATTATTACAACATTTTCCCTTTGGTAATGCAGCTAAGAAAACAGGCCAAAGCCTCCTTCTACTAATTACTTATTTCTGTCTAGGTTTTTAGCAGAAAACAAAGAAGTTATAATTTTCAATTCAAAGGCTGTCTTGGTTCCTTTTGAAAAGGGCCCATAGAGATTCTAGTGAAAGGATTTCATGGAACTGAACTTACTTGCTGAGCCTTGTACGTGTAATCTCTCACCACAAACCTCCAGCAAGCAGAGAAACATTCTTCACACCCTGTCTATTATTAATAATCTAAGAGTCTGAATTTGAATTGAATCCATATGCTACAACTTTGTCTCAACGTAGTGCCAGAAAATAAATTTCTTAGACTTAATGTAGGACATGTCAGAATATCAGGCAATATACACAGATGTTATAACCGTCACATAAAATGTGCTATCTCATTAACCATGGTAAAAGGCAAGCCATTTGCCTGAAAGCCCCCAGGCGTTTTGGTGTTTTTATGCTCTATACAACTCCAAGCACGGATGGGACTCCATAAATACCTGATAAAACAAAACAACACTAAGGCCAAATAAAATAGCTACGATTATCTGATAATAAAACAGATTGGTTTGGCTTTGCCTCCCACCGCCCTCTTTTTGGTGAATGCCACTAGGCCCTACCTATATTGTGATTTCACTATTTCTACAGCAACCACCAAATCTAGTTTTGAGTGGAAACAAAGCAGAAAAATACAAAGAAGCCCAAGTCCTAATAAAAATAAGTAAGTGGCCTGAATTTAAATCCATGCTGTGTTTTTATTTCCAACCAAATCGGTGATCCACAGAATCAACTCAGCCTCCTCCAGATGGGAAAACATTGTTGCTCCTAAAATCTGTGATAAGGAAATACTAAACTCCCCAGTATCTGACTGGACACTCACGGGTATACATACCCTGAATATGTGTACTTTTGAGTATCACCTCTGAAATGGTTCCAATAAATACGCTACATCCATGCATTCCTCTGAAATGAATGCATTCCACATTCGGCTAGACCGAAACTGGGGCGCACTCCCCGCAATGCCCATCTGGGCGGCTGTCATCCTCACACTTACTCGAACAACATCCAGCTCCTTGTTCCTCTGCATGAGCTGCTTTTCCAGTTCCACAATCTTAGACATAGCTTCATTCTCTGTGTCTTGAAGTTTCTCAGATAACTGTAAAATGTTGAAAAGGAAGCTGTGTGACAAACAAGGATCATTCTGGCCAGGCCCTCGGCTCTCAGAAAGTACAGCTCCAAGATCATCTGGGGCCAGCAAGCGTCCTGCATATGTTCTGCAAGTTGTTTCCTAAAACTGTTAATATTTATAATATGGTTCTGAATACATATTTGTTTCCACCAAGAATTAATAACTTATACGTGATCCTTAATAAAATCCATATGTCAGCTCCTTGGGTTTCGACATACACTTCTGTGGGGCCTGCCAGGGTGCAGAGCAGTAAGGAAGGGAAATCTCACTCACCCCCACCTAAGAAAGAGAAAGGGCTACCAGGCAAAAGCGTGGGAAACTTGTTGATCCAGAAAACTTGGTTCTGTCATTCTAAGTAGCTAGAATATACTCCTGCTTGCCTCAACCCAAACTAGGCAAGCAGTAAAAGTCATTTGGAGGGGAAGTTCAAATAAACAGGTAGCCTGCCATAAAAATGTATTTATAGGTACAGTCATGCGATGCTGGCAAAGCCATCAAGAGAAGGACAAGGAGAGCCCTGTGTTAAATAGTTATTTCTCACATAAAGCTCTAGCATCAAGCAACTTTTGATTTCTAATATCTCACTGAAAATGACCATGAGTAAAGGAAATCAGGGAGCCAGGTAAGGATGGAGGGTGGAGATTTACACTGATTGGGTTCAGAATAGAATACAAATCTCTGAAGAGAAGATACATTGGGCCTCTTAACTTCTCTTTTTAAGCAGATGTCACCACCTAGGTCACTGCCGCACTTACAAAGTGAGGATTTCTGGCTCACCCACTTGGCTTAACAGCTGTGAATGTTCCTATTTTCAGAGTAATGGCAAAAGGTTAAGGAAATTAAGCATATACAGTACTCTTTAGAACATGGTTCTCAACCTTCCTAATGCCACGGCCCCTTAATGCTCGTGACCCACAGGTTGAGAACTGCTGCTTTAGAAGAAAGTGTGGAGGAAAATAAGTGGACCATCCAAAGGAAAAAATAATATATCTCCAAAAGGAGACAATTCACTCCATAATCAAGGAAAGTGCCCATTAGAACTCATCAAATGAACATGGTCCTCCATGCTTGGGTTTTTGAGAAGCACCATTCCTCTGTTCATTCTTCCAACATTGCAATATTTATTTAATGACTGGACAAATCAACATCCTCTAATAGTCCTTAGACTCATATTCAAATTGGTTTTTTGCAAGAAAATTCCCTCAAAGAGAAATGAGCCCCTGTCCTGATGGAGATTTGACATTACACCAGGAAGACATTCTTCTTCAAAGAGGAGGATATGCGACACAGCGCACTGACCTCCTCGGAGATGCCTGTTGTTGAAATGAATCTATTCAGAATCTGGGTAACCCAGAGAGGCAATGATCAAACATGCATCATGGAGATGCTAGCTAACCCTGCCCACGGGCCCGTAGGGACATATTTGATAAGAAGGCTCATGTTCAGAATATACTTCTTTACGTCAAGCCCAATTCCCATATTTAATTTCCTTCTACTCTTTCAGGTAATGCCAATCACCGAACTCCCCCTGCACTTATCAGTAAGATTGCTTGGAAATGTAACTCAGCAACAAAGCAGATGTGTGAACTAAGGCAAAGCAATGGTTTCTCTTTGGTTCTATATAACACACCTGCCTTTTCTGAAAAAACCCCAAAGGGCTTCTGATAGCTCTCAACCCCAGGCTACAGCTCATCCTATACTCGAAATCCTTTAATACACTCCTCTGAGAGCTAACATTTATCCTGCTTTGCACTCAGTTGAAACATAAGCATTCTTCCTTTTCGGAGATGTAGTTACATGAGAGATGTTTTCTTCCAGTTCTTCCACCCTCTCCAAGGCTGCATTCTTAGTTTCCGCGTCTTCCAGCAGAGCTCCCACGTCAAACACATTGTCCAGGTAAGCCTGAATCTGGACCTGTAGCTTGTCACTCTCCGTGTGTTTCAGCTTCTAAAACCCAGAATGCAAGAGAACGTGTTGTTAGCTTCATGTGCAAAGAGAACATAATTTCCCAAAGGCCCACTTGTTTTATTTGTTCCAAACAGTCCTAGCCTTTTCCAAGAGAGGATTTAATGTATCCACAAAAAGAGTGCTGGTGTAAGAGAGATCCATCAGATTACTTTCTGGTAAATACCCTCTCCCAATACTCACACTCATTTTCCCCTGAATCCTTCCTGCTCCATGTAATTATATTCCAATCTAAAACATTTTGATATAGGTCAAGTCAGGACAACAGAAAATTGAAAGCAGCTTTAAAAGGGAATAGTCGCAAGCAAGGTGACTGTGTAGTAGAACCTGTAGGGCTGTGTAGCAGAAGTGATTATGGTGAGTGGTGTCCTGCCAGGGTGGTGATGGTGGTTATCGGAGGGAGGAGAGGGGTAGGTGGGAAGTCGGGTAGACACTGATCATTTATACTTAGCCTTGGGGCTTAGTTTAGCATAAATTGCTAGAGCCAATCCCCCACGATTTCCTCCCTAAGTTAATGTCCAGCATCAACAGCTCAGGACTCCCCAAAGCATGGATCAGAAGGCTCTCCCAGGTCACTGCGTCTCAATCTAGGCATTCTGGGGGCTCAGTGAGCTGGAAGGCAGTGGTTCTCAACCTGTGGGTCGCTGCTCAGATAGGGTCCCCAGAGTAACCAGGAATGCAAATTGACCCCTTTGAAACAATGAAAATACATCCTGCATATTAGATATTTACATTATGATTTGTAACAGTAGCAAAATTATGAAGGGATGAGTGTTATGAAGTAGCAACAAAAATAATTTTATGATGGGGGGGTCACACAACATGAGGAACTGTATTAAAGGGTTGCAGCCTTAGGAAGGTTGAGAACCACTGCCGTAAGGTGATGCTAGAGGTCAAGTAATTCAGCACATCTTCTTCACAAGTTCTGTAAGTCATGCCCTTCCCTGCAGAACACAGAATAGAATAACTCTGGGCACATGGATGATGCCAATAAACATTTATTGCACAAATCAATAGCTACTTATAAGACTGGGTTTTTGAAAACTAACGAGGCATTTACACATCCTATGCTTGTCATATCCCTCTTCTAACCAACTCTATCAGTGTCTAGAACCAGCCCGCAATGAAAAAAATCAAATTTTGAAAAAAATCTTAAATTTCTAAGAGAAATTCCTCTGCTCCACACAAATTCTTAGGAAAATAGATCTTCTCCTAGGTCTAATCTGGAGTTCAAAAATTTAGCTTGTTCTAAAGCAAGTATATTCCATCTTAGTTTAAGAGTCAGAACTAAAACAGTTTTCTGAATAGGGCAAAGGCTAGAAAAGAAAACGAAGAGCCTTGAAGGGATTCTTCACCAGATTCACAGTAACAGTGTTTCCCCGATACCTTAGTCTCGTCTGAGCCCAAAGCCAGCTCCGCTCAGACATCACAGAACAGAACTCAGAACACCACGGGGAATCTGTACATCGAATTTTTGTTCAAATACTGCTACTCTTGGAGCACATGAGGATAGAGGATTGACAAACCTTGATCCCAAAGCCAGAATGAACCCTTCAATACAATATTCTGCCAATGACATCAGTGGGAAACAATTCGGACAACTCTCTAATGGAAATCTATTGTGCCTCTCCCTGAGTAGATTTTTAGACAACATTAAAGTCCAGTCAGTAAGTGAAGCGAGGCCTTCAGGTGGACTGCAGCCAACTCAGAGATTGTGCCTCCAACAACCTGCAGTCTGTGCAGGGCCCTGGCTTCCCCCTCGCTAAGACGGGCAGCTGAACTCTAGAGATGTTCAAGGGAAGTACTTCTAACTTCTCACAGCTGGAAGTAGCCTTGACATTGAAGTCAACAATTCCTGCCCTATCCCTAGAGGTCTTCCACATTCAACTGGACTATTCTCATACAAAAGGGAAATCAAAAACTGCCTATGAGTCAGAGGACAAGGGCACATCCCCTGCACACACAGCTGCTCAAATCCACCTATGATTTTCTCACATCAACCTTTCGTTTCGTAACTGAAGAACTTCAGGGAATAGTCAGAGCATTTTTTTAAGAGAGTGAGAAAAAGAAAAACTTAAATCCCCCTCCTCCCAAGAACTAAAAGTGGAACTTCTAAAGCCACAGACACTTTAAAGCAGAAGTTGGCAGCTTTAAGAGGAAGTCTCTACTATCCATTTCTTCATATTTTTTTATGCTTGAACATTGACTCATCATTCTACAGCTTTTTGGGTCTGACTTTTGCTGCTCAGATAGGGTCCCCAGAGTAACCAGGAATGCAAATTGCCCAGCAGCCCAGATGAAGGATGCAGCGAGACTTGACCCCGACACAGGCTGCACAGCACAGAGAGCTGCAGTAAGGCTACAACAGGTTATCTGGCTCCTGTACTAAAAAGCTGCTGGCAAAAGACAGCCTGAGGTGCCAGGAGGGCTGCAAGCATTCAGCTTCTCTGATTGTGCCACTCAGATTGAGTCCTTTTAACGATCTTGACAGGAGTTGAATGCACAGAGCTTTAGGCACTATGGAAATATACCTTTGAGGGTAGGCAATAAACTAGTTCTTAATTGGAGCCAATGGTTCCAATATAGGCTACAGACATACTCACGTCCAAGTATTCATCCAGGCCTAATTTGGTAAATTCATATTGGAGGTGAACTCTGAAATTCATATCTTCTACGGAATGGACAACAATATTAATAAACTGCATAGAGGCCACCTGAAATGAAATTGCCAAGGGGTGAGATGGGCTCCAAATGTTTTTCTCAGTTTAATCACAGGCATGTGCTTTCAATTTCACAAATCTCGGCTCACTTACCGGTTTCCTTTTCTTTCATTTCACTGGGTCTTTAAAAATACTTTATAATTTTTTTTAATTCAAAAATCAGAGGTACCACAATAAGATACCACTTCATGCCCACTAGGATGGCTATAATAAAAAAGAAATACAATAACAAGTATTGGCAAGGATGCAGAGAAATTAAAACACTGATCCATTGCTGGTGGGAATGATGTAAAATGGTGCAGCCACTTTGGAAAATGTGATAGTGCCTCAAAATGTTAAACACAGTTACCATGTGATCCAGTAACTCTACTCCTAGGTATATAGTCAAGAGAAATAAAAACATACATCCACATAAAAATGTGTACACAAATGTTCATAATAGCATGATTCATAACAACCATCAAGTGGAAAGAACCCAGTGTCCATGAAGTGATGGATAAACAAAATGTGGTATATTCACACTAGAGAATATTACATAACAATAAAAAGGAATGGAGTACTGTTCATCCTGAACTTGAAAACATCATGCTAAGTGAACAAAGCCAGTCACAGAAGACCATATGTTATATGACCCATTCATATTAAATAACGAGAATAGGCTAAATTAGAGAGAGAGAAAGCAGGTTAATGGTTGCCTAGGGCTGGGGGAAGGATAAATAGGAAGTGACTGACTGCTAATGAGCGCATAGTTTCTCTTGGGAATGATAAAATATTCTAAATTAGACAGCGGTAATGGTTGCACAACCCTGTGAATATACTAAATGAACACTGACTTATATACTTTAAATGAGTAAATTAGATGGTATGTTAATTAGAACTCAGTAAAGCCGTCCTTAAAAAGGCATATAGGTATATAGAACAAACTGCAAATTATTACAGGTATATGGTACAAATGTGAAATTATTATAAAGAACATATATAATCTCATCACTTCTAAAAGTGATGATCACTTCTAAAAAGCACACTGTGAGCTCCTAAACCAGGAGGACAGTAACACCTGCCCTACCCTTCCACACCATTGACGGGTTTCCCGTCCGTAAAAGGTATGGATTTATTGATTTCTCCCCACAACTGAGTCCTGGCACAGAGAAAAACAAGTCCCCAGTTTGGTAAAGAACAGAGTAAAGTTCAGCAGATCTCTTTGCTTTCAGTAGGGACAGCCTATGTGTGCTGAGAAGAACTCGCTAACGCTTTCCCTTGGCAACCACGACTCAGCAGAGTCTCTGGCAAGGAGGCAAAATGAATGAGAGATCAAGATTTAACACTGGATCTGAAAAACAGCCCACTCACTCTCTCTCCAAACCCAATTTCCTTTTTTCCTCTTTTAAAATTGTTTTTATCAATTTTAAAGATTGTTCTTTCAATATATGTTATACATTAGATATCTTCGGAAGATCTCCGCTTTATAAGGGGACCCTGTTATAATTTACAAAAAAATTGCCTCAGGTTCTACAGTTAAATGAGCTTTAAAAAAAAATATATCAACTTTTTTGTCTCCAAATACAAACAAAGAAAAAGAAGAAAAATGAGAAGAATTTATATGTGGTTATATTAGAAGGAACAGGTTGTTTGGGAAGTGGTACAACCTAACCTGCATTCCCAAGGCAGTTTATCAAAAGCCTCATTTTCAGGGGTAGGGAAGGGGCATATGGTTGAATGCTGGCATCTTTCCATTTCTCTTTTGAAAACAGGTCTAAATGATCTATCAAGTTTTACGATGACACATGAATCCCCACACGGTACCTGTGTACAAGCAGCCTCTACATAAAGTACCTCAAAGTATGTACATATGAATAAACAAACTGAGGAGAAATGGGGTCTAGTTTGTATATGGATAGCTGTAGGTCCTAATATAATTTCAGCAGAAACTCAAATGGTAGGTATCATAAATGAATGAGGCGGCCCATGTGAAACACAATAGGGAATGGTGTAGACTGTGGCAAACTAGAGAAGATATCTTTGGACTAAAGGACTAGAGGGGCTACTTGGCTCTAGCAGGTGATACTCTGCAGGAACAGGAGCCTAGTGTGATGAGTTTTTAGTGTTCAAGAAAATTAGACACTTGTAGCCTTATGAACAATATCCAAGTTTTTTAATGGAAAACCATCTCTCTCAAACTAAATTGATAAGCCTGTACGTTGTCTTCAGCAGGGGAGCCTCCAGTTTGTAATCTCAGCTCTAACAAAAAATAGCTTCATCTAACAAGGCACAGGAAAGAAAGTGGTAATGTGAGCCAAGGCACAAGCCCCTTTACATATTTATCACTAGGGCCAGCATTAGCCTTAACTTCTCAAAAAAATCCTAAGAAAAAGAATTTAAAAGTCAGTGTAAAAGTACCCCCTTATTCCACATACATTTTTTACCTTTTCAAAAGCAAATAATATGCTTTCTGGAACAGAAAAGGTTCTCTATAAAGGATTTCATCTTTCTCGTTGATTTTTGGAAAAGGTTCAAGGACAGTATGCATATAAAATTGGAGGACCCAGAAAAAAAATTTCACATAAAAGGGTTTGAAATCTGCATAACTGTGCTTTGTAGTCACAACTTCCCTTGGCATCCTAAGCACAGCTTTGCAATGTAAGAAATGACTGGAATATCTGCTTCAGGCTAGGAGGGATCTGGGAGATTAGGGCCAGGTAAGGACCTCCTGGGTCCAGAAGTTCAATGCATGCATTGATTAGGTCAATGGGCACACTCAAGGGGAATATGTCTCAGGACATTCTCTAAGGTAGATTATATCTTTAGTCCAGGATTAGGACTGAATATGAATTTAGGGATATGAATTTAGAAGCGCTGATAACTCGTAGTGTTCTTCCAACCTGACGACAGGGTTGCTGCAGAACCACGTGTTCTTGATGGGATCTAACTGGCTAAAAATATCTCCAGTGTGACCATGCCGTCACAGAATTACAAAGCAGGAAAGAGATCAAGGGTGGAAAAAAAAATTCACTGCTGTAGGGTGGCACCTGTGGCTCAAAGGAGTAGGTCACCAGCCCCATATGCCAAAGGTGACAGGTTCAAACCCAGCCCTGGCCAAAAACTGCAAAAAAAAAAAAAAAATCACCTCTGTATATTAATTTTGGGGATATACAGAGCCAATTCTACAAACCAAAGCACTTTAATATTTGAAAATATAATCTAGAGAAGGGCACTAGCAATGCTAGTCAAGATTATTTCTACCTTAAAGATTTACAACCAGCACTATTAATGGCTCAAGTTGGCATCTTCAGGCTTTTGCACCAGGTACTAACTTCCTTTTCCCAACTGCATGGCTATCCCCATATTAGCTATAAATAATCAGTATTCCTGGCTTTTTCTATAGTACATATGAATATAATTGAGAATCAATACCATAAAAAAATACAGATTAAGGTGGGCATTCTAGATTAGAACTACAGCATATTAAATTTAATCTCCTATCCTTCGTAACTGTGCATGTAGGATAGAGGGTAGTGTGTGGAGAAGGGAAGCTGTTGCAAAAAAAAGCACTGAAATTGAGTTTGCTTTATTGAGTGCAATACTAAAATAACTCACCATAAAGTCTATGTTATTGTCTTCATTCCTGAAATGTTCCATAAGCTTCTCAAAGCGCTGTTTTTCTCCACAAACCTGAAACACACATTTTCATTGTGCATGACTTTCTAAACATAAGCACTTCAAAATTAGATACAGAAATCTCAGCTTAATAATGATTTCCAGAATATCTTTTTCTCTGTCATACACTATTTACTTCTCTTCTAAAGATAGTGAACCCACAAACAGCAACATGAGCCATGACCAAAAGCTGATCCTTGGTTTCTTTTACAGGTTCTCTTGATACTTTAAAATCCATTATCAAGTGTGTTTTTCTTTCATTGGTTATCTCTGCAACATGCCTTTGTAGCGTGCATTCAACATCCAAGAATTTAGTTCGTGATTTAAAAAAAATTGACCACAATTTTCCTTTTGCAAAAAGGAGAAAACATATGCTAAAATATTTGAATAATTTAGCATTTAAAGTATTATACTGGAAAGGTAGATACAAAATGTTCATAATCTGTCTAGTTGAATCAAAAAAATTTATTTCAGGCTCAGCGCCTGTAGCACAGTGGTTATGGCACCAGTCACATACACCAACGTTGGTGGGTTCAAACCCAGCCAGGGCCAGCTAGCCAACAATGACAACTGCAACAAAAAATAGCTGGGCATTTTGGCAGGTGCCTGTAGTTCTAGCTACTTGGGAGACTGAGGCAAGAGAATCACTTAAGCCCAAGAGTCTGAGGTTGCTGTGAACTGTGACACCATGGCACTCTACCAAGGGCTACACAGGGAGACTCGTCTCAAAAAAAAAAAAAAAAAAAAAATTATTTCATAAACTACAGCACAGAAGTAGACACCATGGGAAGCTACATTAACCAATTTAAGGTGAGTAGAGAAATTTGTAGTAATTTGTGAAGTAGCATCTCAGAGGCCTGAAACACGGTTCATTGAGCTCAAACAAATGCTTCCATTTACAGATGAAATAAACAGATAAAATAATGGGAACTCCAAGGCCCCAAGGTCCGTGTACTACTTACTATGCTAAACTATTTTAAACTGCACACGAAATTTACATATACCCTGTACATATTCTGGGATACACACAGAATTAAATGCATGGAGTTAACACAGAGTGAAAGATTCTTACAAAATAACAACTCTATGGGGTCTTATTTAAAGTCACAGAACAAACTTGAATTTTATCAATGTCCTTGGCTAGCTTTTTGTACAAAGTCCTCTGCCCACTGCTTTATTCATCTTGCCTTCAGAAAATACTTCTTGAACCACCTATAGACTACATGCTGCCTGAGTAAGACAGTCTCTAAGTTAACACTTTGTTAATTTAATCCAGGTTTCAAATGCTAAACTCTAAATTTTCCAATTTCATTTGTGACCTCAGGGACACTAAGGCCAATCCTCAAGAATTCTTCTAAAATGGCATTTTCTAATACAGCCATTTAATTCAGTCATGTAAAATTGCACTTGAACATATACAGGGTAGACATAATGTCCGTGTGCAACTGACTATGTTAAACTATTTTAAACTGCACACGAATTTTACATATACCCTATACATACTCTGGTGAAGGGAAAGTCCTAGGAAGGCAAGATTGTTGTCTGTTTTGCTCCCTGCTAAATCCCTGCTAAAACCCATCAATGTTTGCCACCTGTGAGTTCTAATATTTGTTGAATTGCACAGAATAAAAGATAAATGAGTAATTATGTTAACACACCCTTTACCAAAGACTGAATGAATTCCTGCTCTCCATCAGGTTTTACAGTAAAAGCAGATCCCTCTGACCACGGGCACCAGGAGCAAATCCTCAAGTGGGGTCTCCTGGGCCTGAACCTTACGCTGGAAATGTTGATTAACCTGCACCGTCTGAGGGCCTTCTAGTCTTAAAGCAACTTAACATTAGGTTAAGAAATGTCTGAGAGTTTGACAGCTGGTATGTCTGACATTCCACTCGGATACTTTTTTTTTTTTGAGACAGAGCCTCAAGCTGTCACCTTGGATAGAGTGCTGTGACATCACAGCTCACAGCAACCTCCAATTCCTGGGCTCAAGCGAGTCTCCTGCCTCGGCCTCCCCAGTAGCTGGGACTACAGGCGCCCGCCACAACACCTGGCCATTTTTTGGTTGCAGCCATCATTGTTGTTTGGCGGGCCCAGGCTGGATTCGAACCTGCCAGCTCAGTTGTACATGGCTGGCGCCTTAGACCGTTGAGCCATAGGCGCCGAGCCGGTACATTCTCTTTCAAAGGCACGTTTTAGCTTTTGGTTATCTTTCCAATTTTTTTTAAGACCAATTTTTGTGAAACCATGGATAAGTAAAAAATGTGTACTGTTTTTGAATATGAGTTCCATGGTGGAACAAATGCAGCATGTGTAGCTCAAAATATCAACGAAGTGCTGGAAAGGATGTGGCTAGTGAATGCACAGTAACTGATGGCTTGAGATGTTCCCTTCTGGGGATTTTAATCTTGAAAAGGAGCCACATGGGCAACCTGAGACGAAGGTGGATAATGATGAGCTGAAATCTACAATGGAAGCGAATCCATCTCAACCTACACATAAATTAGCAGCAAGGTATGACATTACTATTCCAACAAAATTGGACCCTTTTGATAATGGGGTAATGATAATGATGAGCTGAAAGCTGCAGTGGAAGCGAATCCATCTCAACCTACACATAAATTAGCAGCAAAGTATGACATTACTATTCCAACAAAATTGGACCCTTTAAAACAATCCAGCAAGCTGGATAGATTCTGGGTGACGTAAACAAGCATCAGAAGAGAACTCGTCTTGAAACTTGCCTTTCCTTGCCATCATGGCATAAAGGTGAACCATTTCTACACTGTATTGTTTATGTGTGATGAAAATGGATGCTTTTAGATGACCTAAGTGTTCAGCACAATGGCTGTAAAAACAAATATGGTATATGTTTGGTGGTCTAGGGCCAGCATTATCCATCACAGCTTCATGAAACCTGGAATCAATTCTAGTAGATGTCTACTGCAGCCGGGTGGATGACATGAAGAGGATACTTGCAAGTAAGCAGCTGAGACTGGTCAGTAACGATAAGCCAATTCTCTTACAAGACAACACTGTTGCACAAACAACTCTGCTCAAACTACAAAAGCTGGGCTTGGAAACTCTGTCATTCACCACATCGACCAGACCTCGCACCCCATGACTCCCATTGCTTCCAGAGTTTGACTATTGGTTCAAGGAAAAACATTCAATTCTCAGCCAGCTGTGGAAAGTGCCTTTTGTGATTGCATTGCCACTTGCTCTCCAGGCTCTGTCACTGCTGATGCACACATGTTACCATTAAGATGGCAAAACTGTGTCAAGAGTTTAGGCACCTAACTTTGATTAACTGGGCTACTTCTTGTTTGAGATATAATAAACTAAACTTTGGATTCCAAATTGGATATTTCATATTTAAGGACCTAATATTTCCAACCGATTCAGATCACAGATTACTATATCCTCATGACTACCCTCCATTTATTTATACCAGTCTTAAAACATAATTTCAGAAGGCAAAGGAACTCTGCTTGGCCCTGTCTGGAGGAAAGAGGGGGAGACTCTGGAAGGGAGAGTCTAAAAAACCTTTAAAAAACATACCTGTCCAATACCACCCTAGGGTACCTGATACAGTAGGCCCCGGGGGGCTGCAGTGAAGGACAGGCATCATGTGTAAAGTGCCACAGGTCATTTCACAGAGGCCCAGAACAGAGATCTAAGAGGATACCATGCTGTGCCTCTGTCCTTAGCTGGTCCTCCTAGAGCAGGGGTCCTCAAACTACGGCCCATGGGCCACGTGCTTCCGTGTGAATTGTATTTGTTCCCGTTTTGTTTTTTACTTCAAAATAAGATATGTGCAGTGTGCATAGGAATTTGTTCAGTTTTTTTTTTTTTTAAACTATTGTCCAGCCCTCCAACGGCCTGAGAAACAGTGAATTGGCCCCTGTTTAAAAAGTTTGAGGACGCCTGTCCTAGAGGATACATAACATGTTCCAAGAGGCAAAGGTTGTGGAAGGGGGTGAGGTAGCGCAGGCCCAACTCCCTGGACTATGACCTCAGCCACATCTTGTGGTTTGTCCCCAAAGGGACAAACATCCCTTGCCTGCAAAGAGAGCTCTGTGGGTAAAATAAATACCAAGGCTTTTCCTTTAAAAAATCTGAATTATATCCTGGACTTTTCTTTAGCAGAAACCCCAATATAAGAGCTTATTTCCCAAGACAATGGTCCACCTCAATCTTGTTTCAGGAGGTTGGCAGTGGCAGAAGGAGAAAAAGAATGGCCTCCCTTGGACCTGGGGACTGCTACCAGCCGTCCTGAGCAGCAGAGTGTGTTGAGTCCTCTGCTGAGCAGCTAGACACTCACTAAACTAAAAGAGGCAACAGCTACTCATAATCAATGATGACAATACTATTCCCAAGAAGGCCAAGTTTTTTAAATCAAAGAATGCTAGGAAGCTAAAAAGCACCTTGGGTAATCTGATGTTCATTTTATGAATGAGACTGAATGACTTGATGAAAGGTCGGCACAGAGTGGCAGAACCAAGGCTAAAATCAACGGCCAGCCTGACGTTCCCTCTTTCACATAGCCTGGAATGTCCAGATAAACATATTCCATTTAAGGAGATAGTTAAAGCATTCCAGAATTATCTGAGACACCACAGAAATGAAAAAAATGTTATCATTAAAGTTATAATCATTACATCACACATATACTTAACATCCTTGCACCAGAATTGGCTAGGAACTTCTAAAAATCACAGATTCCTAGGGTCTGTATTGAGATATACTGTAAATGAGAATCTCCACACATGGGCCTAGAAAGCTCATGGCTATTGGACCAGCATTTGGGAACCAGTGGCATAGATGACATCAGAACAAGTGATTAAACTCTCAGTCTTTCTGGCTACCAATTATAAAACAGTTTAATTAGATCACTAACTATCCAATTCATGCAACTTCTAATTGAGTAACACTAGTAAGGAAACACAGTTACTATAACCGGTATCACAGCAGCACAGCAGGAGTTGGCTCACTGCCCCTGCAGAGGTACAATGACCAACAAGGTGACTCAAAGGAATCAGGGACTGCATCCTGGTATTAGAGAAAATGGGCTTTCAATGGCTGGGAAAGCACATGTGGGTGGCAACAAATGACTGACTACTCATAGCTTGTTAACAACGAAGAGACGACATCAAACCCAGAACGGACAATGCTAGATTAATTTCATGGTGGCAGGGCGGGGAGGGAAACTTGCCCTTTCACCCAAAAGTTTGCTGAAAGATCAATTCACAATTAAGACAGATTAATAACAGAAAAGATTTACTAACTGTGCACATGGGAAGAAATCACAAAGCGACAACCCAGTTTTCCAATGGACTTCAGATACTGCCATATACTGGGGAGGGGAAAACTGAGGAGTATAGAGTATAAATTGCTGCTAGAGTGGTTGCTAAGAAGGAGGAACTGGATGGGGGAGAAATAGATTGACTTGTCAATTAACTGGGGAGACAGGTGTTTATGACCCAAATAATTTGGGCCCAATCCATCTATGTTCCCAACCCTCATTCCTGAAATATTTTGAGATAATAGGAAGAGGGAAGGGGAGTCAACTGTCCTCTTTAATCCTTTAATTACACCAGTTCAGTTCAGTTCATGCAGATAGAGGGCTCCTCCTGTGTTTCTTGACCTTGAATGGTCTTCAATTCAAAGTCTTCTGGTCTTCTTTATACCAGAGAGTCATATTTTGGGGTAAAATTTCCTTAGCTCCTTCTGTGGGTAAAAATCCCCCTTCCCCCCTCCCCAAAAAAAATATTGTCCTAGGCTGGTATATAGGACTGAAACAGACATTAAGAAAAGCCTTAAAAATATGTGTGTCTTTAGAAATCCCTCATTCTGTCAACAGACAAATCCATACTGAGAACACATGTGTTAGGAAACAGAAATACCTTTTATCTTCAAAAATAATGGACTTAAATATTTTATTTATAGCTGCTATGGATGGTGACAAGAATGCAAACATACAAAAGACACGTTGCCAACACAGATGCTGCTCTTTGGGAAACCCTGAAACAATGTGAGACAGCACTCCTCAGCCATGCTAAGGGCCAGAGGGACCCCTGCCGAGACTCCAGCAAGCCCCCCTGTGTAAAGGTTGACACGTCTTTGCTGCCAGCCTCCACTAATGAATGCAGGGTGGTATTTTCTGACATTGCTCTATTGGAACAGCAAGGGTTCCATGCTTCGGGTGAAGGCAAGGAAGACCGCAAAGCAGGTTCCCATTTGATTTTCTATTACTTTAGCAATCATTAAGCAAGTGTATACTACAGTCCCACAGGAAATGGGAGGTCGTGTTTGGGGGAGGTTGGTAAAAGCTATGTCCCACATCAAAGGAAAACTGTCTTGTTCATACTGCTCACATCTGGACCACCCCCACACACTGGGTTAAAATAGGACCTTTATGGTTGAATGTGCCTCCTCTTTCCTTTGAACTGGCCTCGTTTTAGAAAATTGATGAGAATGAAAAGGAATAAGACACTGATTTTCAGTTATTTTCAGAATCCATACATTGGCCTTCCTGGCAATGTTCTCAAAGGCTTCATCAAAAACATACATAAGAGCCAGGAGCATATTCGCACGTATATACAATTGCACATTCTATACTGCTGCATATTACTTCCATCTGCCAGCAAAGGGCAGACAATATATGATGCAAAAACTTTTAAATCAAAGTTATACTATTTTTGGCTGAAATGCATCATTCTTGACTTTTACTGGTATTTCTCCTTCCCCTACCAGCTTTGACATCAATTTCCTATATCAGTAATAAACGGCCAATGGAGTAGGTGGGGTGGGGCACAAGTTCAAGAACTACAGAAGGATGGAGCAGAGCTGATTGGAAAGAGCCTTCTGAACACCGACTACTCTATCGGGAATGAGACCTCCACTGCTATCAGCTAGTGCTAGGAGAAATTAAATAAACCAGTAGACAAATAAAAATATATGCCCTGGAAAAGCATACACTTCACTAAAAACTGAGAGGCATCTTAAAATCATTTATGAACCAGTCTCATGGGAATAAATTCACCAACCTTGATGAGCGCTGTGTAAAGTGATAATGGTCAGGCTCCAATCCCGACCACAGGCTCTGCTAACACAGCTGCCCACCTGCCCATCCCTGTGGGTCCTAACACAAATGCCCCTCTTTGCACCTTTATGCTCTAACCCCAATGGGGTGAGGGGCTACAAGGGCAGAAGTGGGATTTTGTGGCAATGGTATCACAAAACCTGGGTTATAAATCCCAGCTTGGCCAGTACCTCTGATGTTAGCTTGGACAACTCAGAGAACATCCCTGGAATTTAGTTTTCACATCCTTCAGTTTGAAAGCCTTAGCTCACACTGCTGATTTCCAAGCCACGTTTTAAGATGCCGCAAGGGTTACAGAGTTTTAAGGAGGCTCCAAAAAAACAGTGGCTCAACAGGGAAAAGACAAATAAGTGAAGTTCTTGGGGTTTCCACTCTCAGTTATCCAGATCTGCTTTCTTATACTGAGTTATCTGCTGTCTTACATTGAGTTGTCAGGTAAGCTTTCTTTTGAGCTAAAAAAGAAAAAAGAAAAAAGTTATACTGCTAATGAAAGTTTGAAAGAAATCCTCTCACTCAGTATCTTGAAGCTCTAAAATTCCTATGTAGCACGGCAATATGACATGATCTTCCCAGGCTGAGCAGCACGGAGGCCCCACACAAAGCCAATTCAGAGAGATGCCCTTAGCTGTGCAGGCCCTGAGTACCAAACGTGAGGCCGAAGTGCTGCGTCAACCATCTGCTTCACTCCTGCTCCTGAAGCTGATCAGTCCCACTCTGACCAAATCAGAGCGGGCCACTCACAGGACATGCAACATACATTTTCACATAAAGGAGAGTTAAAGCAAAAGCACAACTTCTGCCCAAGAAAGACAACTCAACTATGTTCTCCCGCATCTGTGAAAGACATGTCTAAGCAGTGTCCCAAACCACTGAGATAAATCCAGGGCCCCGGTTTAAAGCTTCTAGGATGGATAGAGGTTAAGGGGATGATTTCCCTAGAGGCTAATAGCGAACAGAAGATGGTTTTACAAAAGCCTTATAATAAAGGTATTATCTTGCCAGCCAGATGTTGAAATGAACACTCTCCGGCTTTCAGCCACCTCTCTGTCTCTCTTCAAGGTCAGTAACAGTCTCTGGCTTCCCCCAACTACAGCTCCCAGGGCACCACACAAAGCCTGCAGCCAGATTGAGGCCTGAATCTTACGAGGTGGCTATAAAATATGCTTCTGGGTTAGTTACATAAAAATTAAAAGCCCTTTGCTTAAGTGCTTCCTTCTTCCCCCACTGCCCGGCGCCTGCCTCAATACTGTCTTTTTCTCTTCTCACAATAGGCCCCTGTGATCCGCACAGCTCCCTGCAGGACAGCACAGGGTTTGAGGCACCCTCTATAATGACTGATTAGACTGCCCTTCTCAGGGCCCTGCCTGAGAACAAAAGTTCCGTTTTCTTTTCAGCACTTCATGAAGTAAACTGTTATTTCATAGTCAGTCCTAGGTAAAAA
Source organism: Arctocebus calabarensis (assembly GCA_963573935.1). Classification (NCBI taxonomy): domain Eukaryota; kingdom Metazoa; phylum Chordata; class Mammalia; order Primates; family Lorisidae; genus Arctocebus; species Arctocebus calabarensis. Next base: position 9,021 of record CAUYON010022760.1, on the reverse strand, counting down.
GCATCTTTTACCTTGCATTGAGGGCACCCGCAGCCCACGGGTTAGTGATGCCATAATGGCCTGACAAAACCACTTTTCGGGAGTGTTCTGTGGTTGTCAGTGCTCTATTATTGTTCTCCCCGAAGTGACGAGACCTTTCATACATACACACCAAATAGCTGCCGTGACAGCAGCAGATCACTCTGACCTGTTGTTGGGAGCTCAAGTCTCCTTGGAACATAAGGTGGAAATGTTCATCTAACAGAAATGCTCTGAAACTAAACAGCTTTAATCTCCCACCACTGAAACCAAAGCTAAAGAAAACTAAGCAACTAAATGTATTCTACAATTTAGACAACCGTCCTTCATAAATAAAACATTTATGTCAATCTTGGACTGAGAGACATCTGATTATGCAGTTTCATCTGCAGAATGCTTAAACACCCTTGTGAAAACTTCAGTCGCTTTTCCAGATGTTTCCAAATATCCAGATGTTTGTACTAGCGCACAAAGCATCCAGATGACTTACTGTTCACACACCTATTTTGCTGTACTGAACAAAGACACCAGAAATAGAAGCAAGAGGCTAGTAAAAGGACAACTCATTGATGGACCACTCCTTAAATGAGAAGTGGGCTTTTATTATTCCCTTTGAAAAAGAGGGGTGGGAGGAGACCTTCATTAAATTCTAAAGAAGACTCCAGGAGTAGAAGTTCATTAATGATATCATTCAAATAATTCCTAGTGTCTGACTTGAATCTCCTTGGCTTTAATGCAAGACTTGTGTCTCCTGGTCATTAGGAAGGAGACATGCAGATTCTTTCAAGACTGCTTGTGAAGGTTAATTTTATGTCTCAACTTGAGAAGGTAAAAGGATGTTAGACAGCTGCTGAAACATTTTTGAGTATGTCTGTGAGGGTGTTTCTAGAAGAGGTTATTAGTATTTGAATCCGTAGACTGAGCAAAGAAGATTCACTTCGACCAAGGTGGGTGGGTTTCATCCAATTCATTAAGGGAATGAATGCAACAAAAAGAATCTGGAGGGGGGGTAAATTCTCTCTTTTTCTCTCCACTGAACATCCAATCACCCCTGCCCTTGGACACCAGAGTTCCTGGTTCTCAGGCCTTCAGACTGGGACTAAATTATACCCTTAGCTTTCCTGGGTCTCCAGCCTACAGGCAGCACACCATGGGAATGCTCTGCCTCCATAATCACAGGAGTAAATTTCCATGTCTTCTTTTATAACTAGAGCTATATCTATAGCTATTCTATAGGTTGTCTTTCTCTGAAGAACATCAACCAAAATACCTTGTATTTTGAATAGAATGGTATTTAAATAGCTACCTGAGGAGTGGAGAAGGCCTCCAGGCACCTCTGAGATGACTTACCCATCAGACTCCTCGGAAGTGAAGGAGGCCTAACACTATCCTTTGTTTTCAACCATTTCTCCTCACAGCTTCCTCCTTTGCGCACACCCAATTAGGTTGAGCCAGGCACAAGGGAACACAGTGACACATCTCTAGTGGTCACAGCACGCCCTCCAAACCACAGCAAAGGTATGTGGGTGGAGCTTTTAAAGCCTGTGGCATTTTCACCTCAAATCTAGGGACCTGCTCAAAAAGCAGCAACCAACACCTGTTCGCCTCACACCTGAATCACAGAAAGCCAAATTAAATCAAACAAAGGTGGACCAGAGTCATTTCTATACAATGAAATGGGGAGTCTGCATATTCTCCTACCTATTTAGATATGGATGTTTTGAGGAGAAGCACTTCTGTGATTATTCCAGTTACAAGATGAACTAGCCACACTTTCATTCCTAACTGAAAGAATAACACACTGTAATTATTCAGACTTCGCAGTTTTTTGAAAATGACATGAAGTGAACCTTTTACTTTAAGGAAAACAACTGACAATATTTGTTGCCAATGAGAAAAACTGACCTCTCAAACAAATGAGAATTTTGGGAAACTTGCATTTACTACCTTGAGCTTGATGGTGTTCCAACACTTAAAGGCTTTACTGATGCAGTCAGTGGAGATAGTAACAAACGTGATTTGTTACAATACTATTTAGGAATGTGTCAATATTTAGAAGGTCTAGATAATTCAACAAGTTGATACTTTCCAAATGATTGCTTAATATTGTTGCAAAATTATAAATCCATTCAAGGTACAAGGCAAGCAAGCAGATGATAACATGACAGAAGACAAATTCCTTGATATGGCTTTAGGATGGCAAACTAGAGGGGCCTTCCCACCAAGCTCTCTTGGGAAGCCCAGGAGAAATGTCATCAGCTGCTGCCATCTGGATCGTCCCACTCAGAAATGGCACAGGACACCAGGAACAGAAAAGATAAAAAGGGAGAGAGGCTAGAACCAGGAGCAGAAGAAGGGAGATAGGCTAGAACCAGGAGCAGAAGAAGGAAGTGTGGCAACCCAAGGGCAGAGCCTGCATGTGGAATCAAGGGGATTAGGGCTGCCAGAAAACCTCTACCACCCTCTACAGCCCTGGGGGGAGGGGAGATGGACTGGAGACTAACCAAATTCCTGGGTGGATCTGTCCCACCAGGCAGAGGGGGTGGAGTAGAGCAAACAGGAGCTGGGGACCCACAGGGCTGCTGGGTACATTAATGCCAGCCCTTTTAGGAAGGGCCAGAGAAGTGGTCTGTCCTGTGGCTTCTTTGGGACATAGCCAGTAACTTGCAGGTGGGTCTGGGCATGGGATTAGGCAAGCAGGTGACCCACTGGGAGACCCCCAGTCTTCCACCATGAGACATAGAGGAAGCATGGAGATTACTGAGGACTTGACTCTGCTGACGCCTATGCATGGGACTCCCCCTCTCCCGTGTGGTTTCTTGGGGACTCTGAAGTCCTGCAAGTTGACCAGCCACAGCAGCTTGGGCTCAGTCCTCAAAACTGTGGCAGCCATCTTTGGGCTAATCTCACAGCTCTGCCCAACAGATTGGGGAGGTTCTGCTCTCTCTCCACGAACCTCTTTTCAATCTCCAGGTCCTGTTTGGATGACTGAGGCACAATCCCTGGTCAAGTAAAAACATCAAACCCCCGAACTGGTCCCAGAACTTGGTTGCAACATCCTTGAAACCATCCAGTGTACCCTCCAGGCCTATGGCACCACAGTCTGTGTCTTCAAGAGCAGAAACAGGAAACCCCGCCCCAATCTCCTTAACAACCAGGTGATGAATGCTGGCCAGCCCCAAACCCAGACACAAATCTTCCCAGGCAGAAGCTGCTATCTCTGCTGATATGGGGGTACCACCTAGTGTTCTTACAAAAAAAAAAGTTTAACTCTCTTGGATACCTAAGAGGATAATGGGTCATTTTAACCCCAAAGCTTATAGCTAAGGAAGAACAAAGAGGAGGAGGAAAAGAAAGAAGAAATTAGGGAAAGAAAATAAAGAAGAAGCTATGCATGAGGAGAAACTAACAAAAAATCTCTGGCTACATGAAGAACCAGATACCCAAGGGATCAAAATGGAGCTACTACAGAAGGTACCAACTATAAAAATATTGTGCAAATGACAGATTATGGATGGCAAATATAATAAAGAGAATTGAAGGAAAGTGGAAAATCAGCAAAAACAAATCCAAAAATGTGCCCAAGAAATTAATGAAACAGAAGACAAACTCTCCAAGGATTGGAACAAAATTAGAAAGAATATAACTCAGCTTAAATAATTAATAAAGCAGGCAATCAGAGAGTTTCAAAATATAGTAGAAAGAATCAACCATTAAACCATGGAGAAGGCCAGGCGTGGTGGCTCACACCTGTAATCCTAGCATTCTGAAAGGCCAAGGCAGGTAGATTACTTGAGCTCAGGAGTTGAAGACCATCCTGAGCAAGAGTAAGGCCTCATCACTGCTACAAGTAGAAAAACTAGCCAGGCATAGTGGCACGGGCTTATAGTTCCAGCTACTCAGAAGGCTCAGATAAGAGGATTGTTTGAGCCCAAGAGTTTGAGGTTGCTGTGATCTATGACACCAGGGTACCCTATCCAGGGTGAAAGTAAGACTCTGTCTCAAAAACAAAACAAAAACAAAAAAAAAACATGGAGAAGAAAGGATCTCAGAGCTTGAAGACAAGGCTCTCAAGCTAACCCAGTCATTCAAAGAGGCAGGGGAAAAAAAGATAGTAAAAGCAGAGCAATCTCTTAGAGAGCTATGGGAACACATGAAGAGTACAACATATGGATTATCTCTGAAGCATGTGAGTTCTCATCGATGATATTATAGTGGACGATTTCCCAAGCATCACCAGAGACTCAGACATACACCTGCTAGCTGGATATTAAGCCCCAGGATGACTCAATTCAAACAGAACTTCTCCTAGACATATTGTAAGCAACCTGGGCAAAGTCAAAATGAAAGAGAAAATTCTACAAGCATGCAGGCATGAGCAACAGCTACCCTACAAGGGCAGACCCATCAGGTGCCTTCTTGGCAGAAACTTTACAAGTCACTAACATGGTTTTAAATTCTACTTTGCAGCTAATCTTTCTAAAATTACTATGTATCCAGTGTTTGTACAGTACAGTAACAAAGAAGAATATCCACTGTTATCTGAAAATGTTGTCAAAGTATTTTCATATCTGCATGGGGCTGAATTTTCTTCCATTTCAACTACAGAACAACACAAGTGACTGAATATACAAGCAGATATAAGAATGTAGCTATCTTCTATTAAGCTAGACTTTAAAGATTTATTAAAAATAAAAAATAATGCCACTGCTATGGACTGAAATGTATCTCTGCAAAATTCAAATTAAAGCTCTAACCCTCAATGTGACTACATTGGAAGACAGAGATTTTAGAAATTAAGGTGAAATGAGGTCATAAAAGTAGGGTCCTAAACAGATAGGATTGGTGGCCTTATAAGAAGAGGAGAGATCAAAAAAAAAAAAAGAAGAGGAGAGATCTTTCTCTTCACATACGCACACCAAGGCTGTGTGAGGACATAGCAAGAAAAAGGTCACCAGCAAACCAGGAAGAGTCCTCACCAGAACTTGACTATGCTGGCATCCTGACCTTGACCTTCTAGCCTCTAGAACAATGAAAAAAGAAATTTATGTTGTTTTAACTACCCAGTCTGTGGTATTTTGTTATGGCAGCTTTAGATAACTAAGAGAGCCACTATTTCCACTGATTTTTTTTTTTTTTTTTTTTTTTTTTTATTTTTAAAAAATGGGGGGGGTGTTTGTTTTATTTTTGGAGACAGAGTCTCACTTTATCACCCTCAGTAGAGTGCTGTAATGTCATAGCTCACAATAATCTCAAACTCTTGGGCTCAAGTGATCTTTTTGCCTCAGCCTCCTGAGTAGCTAGAACTACAGGTGCCTGTCACAACACCTGGCTATTTTTAGAGACGGGGTCTCACTCTGCTGGGGCTGGTCTCCGGCTCCTAAACTCAGGTAATCCACTGGCTTCAGCCTCCCAGAGTGCTAGGATTACAGGAGTGAGCCACCACACTCCACTCAAAAAAGTTATTTACATTAACATGTGATAAGTTTATGTTAATGGAATAAAATCAATCAAAATTTTGTTGTCATTTCTATTATAACACTTCTACCATTTCTACTATGGTAAATATCAATATGTAACTTGCATAAACAAAAGCTCCCCAGGGTCCTTAGCAACTTAGAAGAAACTTTAGAAGTATAGAAATGGACCCAGGGCAAAAAGCTTGAAAACTACTGGATTGAAAGATGGCGTCCTTATTTTCTTTTTGTTTTGTTTTATTTTGTTTTTTGAAAAAAGAGTCTCACTTTGTCATCCTGGGTAGAGTGCTATAGTGTCATAACTCAAAGCAACCTCTAACTCTTGGGCTCAAGTTTCCCAAGTAGCTGGAACTATAGGGGCCCACCACAAGACCCAGCTATTTTTAGCTGGGGGGTCTCCACTCTGGCTCAGGCTGGTCTCAAACCTATGAACTCAGGCAATCTACCCACCTCAGCCTCCCAGGGTGCTAAGATTACAGGCGTGAGCCACTGCGCCCAGCGCTGGCCTCTTTAATTCTATAAAGTCGATGATTTTTTAAAATGCAAAACCTGAAAAAGCAAATGAATATCTCATAGTAAAATTTTTGCAATATTGACTGGAACTCAATCATACCATATAAAGTACTACTGAATCTGCCCTCTCTATATAGAAATGGTATAAGGTCACTGAGAGAGTGGTAGGCTTCAAGTCTTCCAGCATTTCACAAGGTAGGAAAAAAAGACTTCCTTCAGTCCCTAATGTTTAACAAGGCCAGGTACAATCCCTAGCAGTTCTCAGGCAGGACAGCAGCATCCCTAATTGTTCTCTGGTTATCTATGGGATATGCCCACTCCTGTCATATGTAGACACATGACAAGGCGAGAAGGTATTCTTTTTCCAAAGCCAAGTGAATGTTAGATTCCAAGCAAGAATATGAGACAGGTATAAAAAAAGATCGACCTCCACCCCAGGGGAGAAAACATAGGACACGCAGTGCCCACCCTTCAGAGAGAATCATACTCAATGCATTCACCCAAATAATCAGATCTGTCTGGAATGCCTGACATGCTGTAATATTAAATAGTTAAGAACAAATCTGCATGGGACAAAAAGATCATTGTCTTTTACCAACTCACTTCAACATGTCCTTGACACATTTCACATAGAGAACACTGTTTACTAGTTTTACATCTATTCCTGGAAAACACTTTAAAGTGAAAATTTTCAGTGTTGTTCTTGGTGGCGTACCAGTAAATCTGGGGTATCGTGTGTGCTGCTAGTACATTTACTGGTGGGGAAAGAGCCCTCGTTTTCCACTGCCAAAACCAAACTGCCGAAACAAAACAGAACCTAAGCTCACGTTACACGATTGGCCATCTGCACCCTGCAGTGACGCAGGGCTGGGGGAAAATTCTGTCAGAGATCTCAACTCCAGGACCAGGGGGGACTGGCGGTGACTACTGGACCACAGGCAGGAACCGCTGGGCCATTTTCTCCTACTGCATGTGATTCACTCAATTGTAAATGAAAACTAAGTATGACTATATATCCTTGGCAGACTGATAGAATTAGAGTTGGGCAGGAGCCACATGAACCACTGTATTGAAAGGAATCAAGAATGGCTGTTAGACTACAGTGGGCAGAGCAGAGGACGAGGTAGGACGGAGGAGCCAGGAAGAAAAAAGTGTGAATAATGCTTTCAAATCTCAGTCTTTCAAAAACTACACAAACCAGGGACACATCCACAGACAGCCCCTCTCACATCCCATGTAGCAATACTAACAGTAAGCCCTGCACAGCCAGGTCTCGGGCTAGAGAAGCGGCAAGATCCTTAGACACACTGCAGATTTTTAAAATGAGACTTGAGTCGAGAGACTGATGCAGCCACTTCCCAGGTGGTCATAAAAAGGAATCCGGAACAGAAGTCACGATGGTTTATTTTAAGTTCATTACTTCCCCACTTGCCTTGAACATACCAGTTTTTGTTCTTGTTTGAAAACGAAGGCACCTATTATTTTATTATCTAAGTATCTTGTTTTTACATCTTTAAAGCAGCACTTCATCTTTCTCAGGTGGAAGTACTGGAACACCGCACATATCACACACATAGGCATGTGTAGACAAAGCTTAAGAGAACCAGAGAATTGTAAAACTGACTAATTTCTCACCTAAAGCAAGAACTTGTACCATAAGACGCACTCACCGTGCACTGGCCTCTCCTAGCCCATTCTAGTCTTGTCTCCTTACTCTTCTTTTTCTAGCTTGAGCCCCACCTTGGGCATTTGACCTTCACATTTAAAAAATTAATTTAATAAAACAAGATTTTCTTTGCCTGACAAAAACAAATCCCCAGATCATATTTGTTGACTGCAGTTGGGCTACCTTCTTCTTAATTAAATGTATGTTATTTGAATAGATACTTTTTTTTTGAGATACAGTCTCACTTTGTCACCCTCGGTAGAGTGCCATGGCACCATAGCTTACAGCAACCTCAGACTCCTGCCTCAGCACCCCAGCTATCTGGGATTACAGGCACCCACCACAACGTCTGGCTATTTTTTTTTTAAGAGATGGGGCCTCACTCTGGCTCAGGCTGGTCTCAAACCCCTGAGCTTAAGCAATCCACCCGGCTCAGCCTCCCAGAGTACTGGAATTACAGGTGTGAGCCACCACACCTGGTTTCCTCTTACGTTCAGGGGATCATCCTATCTCATGCTGAATTTTCTTCAGTCTTTTGGCTTCATGTCCATTCCCATGGGTACAAACAAGGTCCAGGGCCCAGTCTTTTAACAACTGAACTACCATTCTCCCAGTCTCCGGCATGTCCACCTCTGATGAATTTTATGCGAGCCACGACGCTCCTGAAGATTTATCCCAATTATATAAAATGCCTTTCTCAGAATTCCATACAATCTGATGGAATACCTATGAAGCATTTTTATAAACCGCAAAGTACTATATAACTGTCCATTCTTCCCTTCTTTTTTGTTCCCTCTGATTTTTATCTATCGGTTGAGGTATTTTTGTCCGTTTTGTTTTTTGAATCACAGGCGTCCCGTCTCTCCACACTGTGTCCTCAGAAGCTCACCCACGCTTGCCCCTGTCATGCTTTGTTCCATACCACGGACCCTAGTCAGACATTTCTCCTTGGCATTCACATTGTCCATGAGACAGATCTCATGCCAATCTGTCTCTAAAATCCCTCTATAATCCTTCTCAGGACCTACCCCTTCTCCTTCCGGGCACTGTACCAACAGCCCAGGCTGTCCTGAATTTTACTAGTAATTCCAAACATTCTAATAATCTACCCAATCTGGAACCACTCCCATTAGATTTACTTTTAGGTAAAAAAAATTAAGGAGAATGAATAAATATGTGTAGAAACTCTTGAGATGTGATGACATCTTTTTTTTTTTTTTTTGAGACAGAGCCTCAAGCTGTCACCCTGGATAGAGTGCTGTGGCATCATAGCTCACAGCAACCTCCAATTCCTGGGCTCAAGCGAGTCTCCTGCCTCCGCCTCCCAAGTAGCTGGGACTACAGGCG